>AXCO02013359.1:0-10657 GCA_000473525.2 Anopheles melas
AACCCGATTTTGCGACAAGGGTGGACGTCCACACGACGTCCACACGACGTCCGAAATCTTCAATTTTGCGGCTAGGGTATTAATGCGGACCGGAAGCAAGCGTATCTCGGATGTTAGCGTAAATCGAAGGTTTTCCGAGGTTTTAAATCAAACTAATGCTAAATTTCGTGAATTTTTTCTTGAAGTGGTAATTTTAATGGCTGTGGCTAAGTAGCCACTAAATTTGTCAATTGATCTGATTTTAACTGAATATTGCAGTTTTGTAAGTTTCAAAATGGTATATATAATTCGACCAAAAGAGAACTTATTTGGCAGTTGGCAGTTAACATGCCAAATCAGTACAATTTGCTAAAATTTGCCACGGATGATATTCTCAGAAATGTTAAACTTGTATAAAAATTATAAAATTCACCGGGTTACGGACAATTCACTTTGAATCAATCGATTTGTCATCAGTTGAACAGTATTTAAATCAACTAGTTAATTTAGCCCGGTTACATGGCTGCGTAATCGTATTTCCAAGGCATATGCATACACTAAGGCCCGTGTCTGTGCTCCATCGCATGCGATTTTATCGCACGTGCTGTCAAACGCTTTTTTGTATAATATTGCGATTATTTGGATGATTTTAATAATATAACGATTATGAAAAATTAAGTTGAGATTGTTTCTACAAAACACCACACATTTAGTTTGACAGATAAAATCGGATGCGGCGTCCGACGAAATCAAAAATTTTTGATTCCGTCGTACGACGAAATCGCACGTCCGACGTTATCTGTCAAATCTCATATAAAATTTTGACAGGCCTTCCGATAAAATCGCATCCGATGGAGCACAGACACGGGCCTAAGGCATGCGATATTTTTTCTTTCGTATAGATCAGGGGTCTCCAATTTTTTCAGTTCATTGATCTCATTGTTTCATAATTAACGTTGATGAGGGCCGTTGTTTTGACGCTACCCTAAGAATGAGTGAAATTTCAAATCTCGTTTTAATTAAAAAATGCTAACTGAATATATCAAATTGCTCCAGATTTATTCTATTGAATCTTGACTTTCAACTTTCAAAAGAAAAAAAATAGATTTTGATGAAGAAGTCAGAAAAATATGCTATTTATTTTAACCTTTACAAAGACATCGCGGGCCGCATTATAGGCTTTTGAGGGGTGTATCCGGCCCGTGAACCGTAGGTTGGAGACCCCTGGTATAGAGTATAATTCATACTTGTTCCCATTCCTACTGTACAGTCACAGAGTTGCAGACACGGTTATGCATCTATTTAGATTTTTTGTACCAATTGTTTTGTACAGTTCTTATTCACTTCATAGAATAACCTGTTATTTTGAGCACAGTTTTTTATCGAAAACTCTATTCATACTAAATTCCCATTCCTTGTCCATTTTATTGACCAGGTTGTTATGTCTTCTGTGCTTCATAATTGCACTTACACATTTTGGTTTATTCCCACTTTTTTTATTATGGCCCGATAGCAGAGCTGTGCCAGGGAGTATCGTGATGTAAGGAAGCATGGTTTTATTTACCACATTGACTATTATGTTCCCTCAGAGGCAACGAGGAAAATGCTAAAAATCCTCGTAAAAATAACAAAATAACTCTTTTTTATTCCGTTTCAATAGAAGCAAACGCGAATGTGACCGGACATGTTCTAAATATAGAAAACTTTATCTAAGTTTAAGATCATTTTCTTATTACAAAACATCGGGAAAAAAATTGTTACCGAAGTAACACTACTATTAATGTAAAACTTTAATCTCGTTCATTTCGATTTATTTTAAAACAATTAGCTCACATTTACATCACAGTTTAACTTTTTTTACTTTAATAATCTAAAATTAAGTCGGTCGGTCGCGCGGATCACTCAAAATGTTGCTTGGGAATAAATAAGGTACGTAACGCATCTCCAATGTAACGTAGTGAGCTTATCCTTACTTTTGACAAATAAGAAGTAAGGAAGGAGACATAAAACACCGGTTTTTGGAACAGTCAATAAGCTCGATCGCGCACAAAAGTTACTAATCGATAGCATAGTCTATTCGATGGGATAGTCAAATTCGAAATAAATTCAATTGCGTTTTCTCAATAATAAACTTAGCTATTCAATTCTATACCAGTTTGCAGCCATGGTAACGTGGTAGAAGTTGAAAACTTCATAAAAAACTATAATTATGAAACACTATTTTCACAGCAGCCAAAATGAATGTTCTATCACTTAATGAATTATAAGATATGAATTAATCAACCAATTTAACTAGACATATTAATGTACATTTAACAAATGTATATTTTGCATTTTTATTAACAAGTAAATAAAACCGAATTTAAGGTTTATATCTGAAGAGAGTAGCTGTGTATAGGATCATTCGATGTCGGGTGCAAGCCTATCGGAATCGAGGCCGACCCGTAGATGTAACGAGTTTAGGATAACCAGTTGTATCAGATAAGATATTCTGACCCGTTGGAGTGACATGTTTGGCATGAATATTTTATGCTTTCTTTCACCTACCCCGATCTTTGATCCTATTGAACCTTCTTGTACCTTACGGGCTGACCCAAAAGACTCTAGGTTGCTTACAGAAGGCTACGATCCGGGAATGTTCGGGTGGAATCGCACATCACTATCTCCAACCTCAACGCATCGTCAAAATCACACCCCGTGGATCACACAAAAAATATTTTGTTCATAAACAAAGACATGCTTGTCGTGGGTTTAATTCTAGAATTTACCCCTCTATTTCTAGACTATCTCCCGGTAGCCCGGTAGGACTGTTTAACCGGCTGAGTGCGTGGTACTCAATAAGTCCATGTCCGTGTAGGACGTTAGGCCAAGTAGCAAATGTTTACGTCTTGAAAATGATGTTGGAAATAAGGATTTCACGAGTAAATGTCCAAGCTATTTAACTCACTGCTAACACAAATTTTAAAACTGATAATTTTCTATATTTAATATATATTTGATAGAATAACAAAAATGGCTTCAATATTTGGATACAAGAGTTTCGCTAATTTACTTTCACAAAAAAAAAATATTTTAGCTTTCAAAAACACAATGATTTTTTTCTCAATGTTTAACTACATTTCTGGATAATTGTTGTACAGACATATTTTAAACTCTCTAAAAATGTTTTAATCAGACACAATAAATTGAATGAATGATGCATATGCATATATAGAATTCCATTTATGTCTAAGTGTCGACTTTTGTATAGAAAATACTATCATAACTCATACTATCATAACTCAGAAATGCATGGCTGGAAGTGGTAAAATACGGTCGAGAAGCTATTGTTTTTGCTGCTACCTATTTTTGCATAAACCAAACTTCAATATGAATGATTTTTAAAAGTTGTTTTTTTTTTACAGTTTTGTTGTACAATGTTTAATTTTCAACAATACCAATGTATTATATATTATAAACAATGTATAATTTTAATAAAATTTTCAGCAGTTACACACGTTCCGGCAATGCGTTAAACCGTGTTGTGTTGAGAAATAGGAGAGCTCTTTAGAGAGTTTGCTTTTAACCAACGATACTCAAGAGCTTGACACATGTGCATTCTCTTCTTTAGGGTGCAATTAATACGTTTGTTTCTCTGGCTTCTTTATTCCTTCCTATGGCTTCTACGCAAGCGCACATTTTCGGGCGACCATTTCTCTGCGAACAACTTGCGGTGCACATGTAAGCTCTCTTGCTCCATTATCGGTCTCTGTTTAATTCATTCTTGCCACTGATCCGAGTCTCGGTAAACAAACGCACAGTAATCACCAAACAGCTGAGGCAAAAGTATACCTAACCTATCGTGGCCAGTTCGTCATTTGCGATGCAAGTCGGCATGGAATTTCCTTTGTGACTTTGAGACATTGTCCAGTGCGGTGTGTGATCAATGAACGTTTGTTATACAAATAATTATGTAGTAAAGTTAGAGCTGCTACAACTAAAGTAAAGTTAGATGCTACAACTCATGTTGTTAAGTTTTGACATAAGTTCAATCGTGCAAGGGCCGGACATGAGGAATATTATTTCATCGCCGGCAGTATAACCGTTTATACATTCAAAGGTATTCTAGGAATGGTGAACACATTTTTTCATCTAGTTACTACATTCGTATGATTATATAACATACCAGACAAGGTACATCGTATCATATTATGAGTATTGCTCGTTTATTCCTTATCTATCACCTGTTGCCTTATACCATATCACAAAACTGTCATTTTTTGTCAACTGTCAACTCAGTTCATATTGACACTTGTCGTCATTTAATTTGAACGTTGGTGTTGATTGCGTCAATATCTTTTGCGTCATATTTTATTTACTAATTTTTGGAGATTAGATAACAACCCATTAGATAACGACTCATAAAATAATCCATATTGTCACTCGGTCGAATTAATTTTTCTCGTATCATATTATGAGTACTGCTCGTTTATTCCCTATCTATCACCTGTTACCTTATACCATATCACAAAACTGTCATTTTTTATCAACTGTCAACTCAGTTCATGTTGACACTTGTCGTCATTTAATTTGAATGTTGGTATTGATTGCTTTAATATCTTTTGCGTCATATTTTATTTACTAATTTTTAGAGATTATATAACAACCTATTAAATAACGACTCATAAAATAATCCACATTGCCACTCGTTCGATTTAATTTTTCTCACATCTTCTGAAGTAGATTTCGATCATAGTCTACAATGACCAAACACATCATATTTTCTTGTAGCACTTACCAACATAACCCTTTCAATGTCATACCATAAAGAAATTTACCTTCCCTTACACATCTAATGTTTAAATTTTCTTTATACATCTGTTGATACATATTGTTATAAACAGTTTCCCGTTTGATAACCACTTTAAACACAAAACTGCACATATAACAATAAGTCATTCGTTTCTGTTAGGTATTTTAACAGAACAATTGGACTTTGATTTGAGTTTGATTATTTTTAGATTAAAACAGATCTGTTATACACAAGAAATACTTTATTTTGGAAACCTTACTCACTCACATTTTTCACGAAAATCATATGAATTGTGGAGCTTCAAGGTTGTCTACATGGCATCATACAATTTAATTCAATTGACTATTGATTAGAACCAATCATAAGCAGTCTGTATTTTTGTCATATCTAAATACAAAAAGATATAGTAATAGAATCATGTTTGGCCTTCATTCATACGGTCTTCGGAGATTGACAATTGATTAAGGTCAATTAATCTGTGGCAGTTTCGTCTAGCTGTTTGTTAGGATGCAGTAATCGTTTAGAGTTTTGAAATAATGTTACCAAAATGTAAAAAAATTACCCAAACTACTTTACATTCACCAGTTATTCGTTTCTTCATTATTAGTTGGTATAAACTTTGGAGCCGAATGTTTTATTCGCCTTATTTAAGCATTAAGAGCAAATAAAATAGCTGATAAACTAACATTCATATCATCATCGTATTATCTTTCAAATGTTTGTATTGCATCAGTGTTAAAAACTGCCACATTTATAATTCGCATTATGCTGTTTGGAAATTGTGAAAAAAGCAAATTTTTTGTCATTTTCCGTCATAAAGACAAATATTTCAACTACGTGACTCATGATAACGTATAACACAACAGTATTTTGCACTTGGTGATCAGTTCGTACGATTTAACAACATTTCCGTCATTAGTTCAAGTTCCGAATGGGCCGTACCTCCATACGTACGTTAAAAAAAAAAACCTCATCACAGTTGATTTCGAAACATACAAATCATGCGATACAATCTAAACAAACTTTTTAAGATAAATATATTAATTAATAAAAATTAAACATTATTTATTGAAACTAATTTACATTGACGATGTACACTTTCAGAGCTATTTACATTATTGTTAATATTTTTCAATGCTTACTTAGCAATGATATTTTTACTTTGTTTTGCTGCATTACTGTGTTCTTAAATTGTTTTCATGAAATTTATTTTTACTTTTAAAAAATCATGTAGAGCACTGAATTATATAGAAGGTACTGTCTATTGTGTAGCAATCCATTTCAAAAAAATATTACGCACATACCTTTTACAACTACAATTTCTATAGCTGTAAATGTAAAATTAAAAGAAGAAGTCGTGTGAAAAACATTCCAGCTACTGCTTATTTTATTATATAATTGTTCAAATTTCATTAATACGTTTAGCATTTTATTACTATTAAACGATTGACCAATATTTTTTGTTCAGTGAAACTATCATATTACGTAGAACTAATTGAAGAAAACTTACGTTATTATTTGTTCAAACGAATGGTTCTAGAGTTTAGTTAAATATTAAAATAATAATTTATTACATATTGAATACATGTAGGTTTTTTCCAGCCTTATTATTAATCATGCTATCCAAAATACTGTGCTATTTATTCAAATTTTCATTGTTAAAATTAACCTCAAAACACATGATAGTAAGCATTACAGCAGCATGTTACTAAATGCCATGCAATAGCTACACCATGTCGTATCACCTCATAAAAGAATTTATTATTTCAAAATCGAAGATCTTATCACGAAGCATATGTAAATAATTGAATTTGCATGGTTATTTGCAAAGGACAAACCAGACTATTTACAGCTTAGCTTTCCACTCAGGTGTTTCCCATTAGCAAGCAACAAGAACAAAACTTCAGCATCAATGGCCGCAAACGATGAATGCCTTGAGCGTGAAGGAAGTTCGTTACACTGTTTCGTTGCCTATACGTACCGTGTTGATACGTTGATTTGAAGGATTATCAATAATTTCATCGACAGCCCAACTAAGTGACCATCAAAATAAAAAAAAAAGATTAATACGAGAAGTTATTTCTCTGTGACTTCTATAAGCAGGAACCTATTAAAGTAATGCGACGAAGTGTTTCGTAGCATCCGTTAAATTTCTTTGATTGTCGGTTCTATCGGAACTCGAATGTACCGGAGCGTCTAATCATTGACCTGTGTGTGGTGAAGCGGTTCGCACTGAAAAGCGGCTACTGAGAGAAGAGTGGTGAGATCAATTAATAGATTCAAGCACCAGCACGATCTCTTTCCGTCCTAGCTCAGCGATGTCAAACCTTTAAAATTTAAACCATGCTTTTTTAACATTTAATGCTGCAAATGACAAATAAATGAGATGTTTAAAGCTTTTGAACATTTATGATCGATTATTATAAAACATAGACGTTACAGCATTGATGTTTTCTAATATAAAAAATATTAAGCGTTTGAATGAGCATACATGTCTAGCGTCCACATGTACAGATGGCACGCTATAGTTAAACGCTTCCCAAAGAGCAAGGTTTTTCGTATGAAACAATGAGCCAATAAAAAAAATAAAATTTTGTTCTATCAGCAAACAATGTTCAATTAGTGATATCAGAATTTGCTAATAAATATGGCACGTCCAAACAATTTTTTTACAGACGTGGCCCGCAGCTTGGAAGCGTTGCTCGTCCTTGCTCTAAATGTAACATTAAATAGGTTCGCCACCACTGTATTCCGTTGTAGCATCTTTTACCACGTTATCGCATACAGAGAGAGAGAGAGAGAGAGAGCTGGAGAGAGAGATTGGTGACCTCAGTGTGCCTCTCGACATGGGGCTCTCAACAAATGATTGTATACAACGCGATTTCATTTCGTTTTTCAGAACGTTTCTAACAGTTGCTGTGTCAGTAGCCAGCTGATCGCCGTCAGAAATCTTAATTTTAACTGGAACATCGCTACCTCGCCGACTGAGCAAGAACTGCTCAGTTTGGCTCCAATTAACCGCCATCGCATTTTAATTGATAAAGTTCAATCACATCTCTTGCTGGACCGAAATGTGTGACACAAAGCGAGTATAAACGAAGTTGAAATCAAAATAGTACTGAAACCAAACTCGATCGAACCTTTATTATCAACATCTAATCGTGTGGATGATGATCGCATCGGCTTGACGAACTACAAGTGTTACTTCCCTTTGAAACGTTATGCAAGTGTGAAAAAGTGAAGAATTTTTCGTTGTTGATTTCGACTGGCTCGCGTGACGCTAGGGAAAAGAAAATCGTTGCCAATCGAGGTCGCGTCATCACTGACGGATATCGTGCAGCGGTGGTGCGGTTGATTTCTGTCGTGAAAAAAAAATCGCCAACACCAAACAGCTACAGTACATCGCGACCAGTTGGCAACAGTATGATCAATCAAAAAGCCCCGCTGGAAGATGGCAGGTTTGTAGAACATTTTGTTAACTCTCAGCGACTGCCAGTGCTTATCGAAGTAAAAACTCTCGTACGAAAACAACATGTGTCCGGTGCGCGAATGTGGTGTATTAATTGTTTACTTTCTTTTCGTTCTTCTGCATGTATCCGCCAAACAATCGTGGTTTCGAAAGAACATCCAAAGAAAAGCCGCAATACAGTGAGCTGTCGTATCTCGTCACTCGGCAATGTCTTCAGCGAGAAGACTTTAATCAGCTTTCACAGTACGAAAGGCTAAAGCCCACTGGTAAGTGTACTTTTAACCGTGTGGCCTAAGATAAGAGCAAATAAACAGTTTCTTATTGACATGTTCGTGGTGCGCATAAAGATGTTTGGTCATGGCAGGGAATACATAATTGCTTGCTGCAAAAGAAATAACCAAAACCTTAAGGACATACCGTAAGAAGATTTCTTTACAATTATTTTCATACTGGACGGACTTAAATTTGACCGATTTAAATTGCACAACACGTTCAATACCATGAAAACGTAAATGAAACTGTGTTACGATCGTGCTGGATGACGATTGCAACACATGATAAAGTACATTTTGACTCGCTTTCTGTTAACACTCAAACTTTAGTGTTACTTCTCACAGCTCAACGGAGCCTAGTTAAAATTAAATTATATTATGTGGCGTATAACACATCCACAATCAATGCCAAACGCACGGCAGCGGTCGATGCTGCTACACGTTCACGATAGCTTGAAGTGAAGCAGCAGCACAATCTAAATGGAGTACCAAAAAATTATTGCATTCTCCAGTATTTCACATAGAGTTTTGTTAAGCTGTATTAATTTATTGTATTTCATGATATTGTTCAACAATTAGCAAAGATGTGTGAGAATTCTCACTTTAATAGCACCGAAGATTGCTTTAAGATCGCCAGCCATTTTTGCTAGGGTGTAATGCTCTGTTATTTTTCTACCATTTTCCTTTAAGCTTAATATTTTATTCCACATTTTCTTCATTTTTAGTCTGCTGCTATATCAGTCTTAGTAATTTTCTATCCATTATATACTTAAGTGTGTTTAAGCAATACGGCCGAAGCCGTTCTTTCTGAATAATAAATATACTTATGTGTAACAGACCACCATGGACACATTTTTTGGAGAAACATTTTCTAATTTTTACAAACGATAATGTAGATTAACTCGGTCCTAAAATCAATACAATACAATGTTGCAAGTGCATGCTATATAGATAAACTTTTATTTTTTTATTATTAATTTATGTTATTAATTAACTTAACACCATTAATGTATGTTGATAATGGTTGGAACCAAAAACAAAGCAATATCGAAGACAGCAAGAAGCATAGAAAAATTAAAACATATCATCGAAATATGAGCAAAAAACACAAACTGAATTGATGTAGCCTATGGAATGCATAAGTAAAATGGTTAACAATGAAGAAATTAAAATAATTTTCTCATAACGTAACGATAAACGTTTAGTAAGAGCGACAGAGCGGTATCATTAACATAATAATGATAAAACAACTTTAGTTTGTAATCAGAAAAATCGCATGTTACGTGTTTCTTGAGATTACTATAGCCTTTCAGTAAAATGAAGGGGCAATTTTTTCAATGGCAAATCATGAAACAGCTCAAACGCCCCTTCATGTATCAAAACACATAAGCTATTATTTCAATTTCCAACTGATTAAAATTATAGACCAAACACCATTTTTTTTTAAATATTCAATAGGGACGGCTTTGCCTTATTGCTTAATCCAAGCAGCAGTAATGATAAATACACTAATGCACTAGCTTCATTTTATTCCACAGCTCTTGATTCAATAGGAGCCTCAGTACGAAACGTAAAATGCCTTGCGTCAGTCAAAGGATTTTTTCCAATCTTTCAATGGCTTCCGAAGTATTCGATCAAGAACGATCTTCTAAGCGATATGACGGCGGGATTTACGGTCGCTGTACTTCAAATACCTCAGGGAATGGCGTATGGAATCTTGGCGGGCGTTGCCGCTAATGTCGGACTCTACATGGCTTTCTTTCACAGTCTTGTTTATGCTGTGTTCGGCACGTCGCGTCATTTATCGATGGGAACGTTCGCAGTCACCAGTTTAATGACTGCCAAAATTGTAGCGACCTACTCAACCGTTATACCAACGCTGGCTGTACGTATTTCATTCAAAGCGAGCAATATTTTTATGAATCGATTAATCAACCAATATAACTATAATTCTAGTCAAATGGATCTGATGTAACAGTGCCAGATCTAATTCCGACGGAGCTTGGTGCTGTATATACCCCGATACAAGTAGCAACAGCCACATCTTTCGTGGCAGGTATATTTTATGTAAGTATTTTTACTGTGAAATATTTGAGCTAACAGGTTGGCTGATAAGTCCCCGGTCTAACAAAGAAAAACACATTT
>AXCO02013363.1:0-10969 GCA_000473525.2 Anopheles melas
GCCCGAGAGCCCGAGAGCGGGCCTCCCGGTGGCACCCTCATACCCTTAAGGAAGGGCGCTTTCCACGGGTGGGGGCCAGCAGCAGCTGGAAACAACGTACGACAGCGAGAGAGCGCAAGAGTGAGAGCACACACACACACACACACACACACACACACCTTCACACCGCTTGTGAGTGAGCGAGCGAGAGTGCCTAACAGCGTGGGAGATGCTGCGCGCAAGCTTGAGATCAAAATCGTGAATCAGTTCGTGCTTCTACCATCATCATCATCATCATCGCCACCATCGTCATCATTGGCATTCTCGATATCATTCAGAAAAACGGTTCGTCCATAACGGCTCTCCGTCCGAACGCGCTCTCCGTGGTAAGCGTGTATATCCTGTGTGGCTCTCCCGAGACTCCGAAGCGTCCTCCCGAAGCCGCACGCGTACGGTGCGATGGATGGATGGGACACGCGTGTGAGTTATATTCGGCTTGCCGATGTCGAGCATCCGACGGGCGCCCGCGGCACAATGATGATCCTCGCCGTTCCTGAATGAAACGGGGCCCGACCAGTCCCGTCTAGTCTCGGGTAAACAAACAATCGCATCGGCAGTAGTGCCAGCAGCATCGGCAGCATCGGCAGCAGCAGCAGCAGCAGCAGCAGATTAGCCGCCAGCCAGTCAGCCGTATCCGCGTGAGTGGCGGTTTGGTGTGTGTGGTGGTCACGGGATAATCGGTCGGTGGAAGACAACTGGTTAACAATATTTACAATTTAAGTTTTTAATTTTGAAACAGATATATTGGCTCTCCGTTGGTTTGTGCCAACGGCGTGTGAGATAGCCGCCCCGGATGCTGGATTCGGTGATGCCAACAACGTGCTCGTCGTAGCAAGCGGTTTGTATTTGAAAGTTTGTGTGTTTGTAAGGCCGTGTCACAGGCAGGTTGGAAGTAAAGGGCAGCAGTAAGCCATGAAGCAGTTGTGCGCGGTGATCTGTGTTGGTAAAATGCACTTCCAATTTAAGTGCTGCTTCTAATGGTTCCAGGGTTCCAGCTGCTCCCCCCACAAGTGCATTTCTGTGTGAGTTTGTGCGTGTGTGAATAAGCGTGTTGTATTGCTGTGTACTGGTTCAAGGCCAACAACCTCCCGGCTAAGGGGGGGTGGGGAGGGTCCCGAGGTAAAAGTGGTGATAAAAGCGCCAAACCGCGAACCACTTTGCGTGTGCGTCGTGTCGCTGCAGGAGGAAACCCGGTGGTGGCAAAAATTTATCTTCGAAGAAAAGTGGAAAATAGAAAGAGAGTGGATAATTAAATACAACATAATGAACTTCTTGAAGCGGTTCCATCCGTGCTGGCCGGCGGTGCACTCCGTCTGCTAAAGTTTCCCTGTTGCCGTCCCTGGACGGACGGACCGTGGCCTAAACCTGCGTTGCACAAACACACTAACCCGAAAGACATCCGAGTGTGTGTGTGTGTTTGTTGAGAGTGTTTTCCTAGCAGTCTACCCACCTCCCCCCCCCCAACCCCCTCCCTTTATTTTGTGCATCCCGTCGGCGGGGTACGGTGTTGTGTTTCGCGCTCAAGAGTGGGCCGTTAGTGTGTGTATGTGTGTGCTGCAGTTGGGGAAAATTTATGTACCACAAACACCATCCGGCCATCCCATCCCTAGGCACGGTTAAAGCACTCTTCTGAAAGCCAGAGTGCATCAACAACAACAACAACAGCAGCAGCGGTGTCAGTGTGTGTGTGTGTGTGTAGTTTGTGAAGGATCCTGAAGGAGTTTGCTCTATCTTGTTAGTGAAATTGTTTCAAATTCCGTGTTGAAAGTTGCACCCTTCAACTACAGAAGCAAAAAGCGAGCAGGGTGCAGTGCATTTCATACGAATTTCCACCCACCACTTGTGCTTTGTGTGCGTGTGTGTGTACGGGCTTTGGTGTGTATGTGAGTGTGAAATTCTCAGAAGAAAGCAAAGTTCGCCATTCGAGGCTTGAAACTTGTTGATTAATTTCACCGGTCGCAAAGCGCTAGGCGCTTTTAAAACAGGAAATTAATCTACAGCCATTCGCCTGGCGGGTGCACACTCTCGTTTGGTGTTGATCTGTGCTCAGTGCATGCTGCGATTAAGTGCGTGTGTCGAGTCAAGCAGTAGGGCAGCAAACTGGTGCGATCTAAGCTCATAACACTCGTAACACTTCGTAACGGTGCCAGCCATAGAGTGAATGCACGAGAGAAGCTGATTAACACACATCGTTCCACATCCTGGACCTGGAGTGCAGTTGCAAGACGCAGGTAAACTACATGCATTCTAACGTAAATCGTTCAAAGCTGTAAGACCACGTGTACGGCTATTCATCAATCATTTAGTTCGTGTTGTTTTTAAAACTGCAGTTAAACCGCTGGAAAGGTGAGATGATGTTCCGTATTCTTTTTTTTTTTGATTTACTGGCATTTCGTCGCCATTGCAATGATGATTTAATTATCTACCAGACTCCTGTACGTTTGCGCTACAATTACCGGAACTGACCAGAATGGTCGGGCGGGGTAACCTTGAGCCCGGGAGTGTAATTCACACCGTTGGATGGCGAGTGTTCTGGGTAAATGTCAGATCAATCAACTGACCATTCGTTGGCGTGATGAAATGGTACACAAATGGCAGACAGCCTCTGCCTGCAGCCTGTGTCGACAGATGATAAATGGTGCTTACTGGGGGTTTAACCCATCACCGACATGATTAAATGTAACGTATGCATTGAAAGCAATGGGATGGAAGAATTTGAGTGTATCTGCTGTAGAGGGAACGTTTTATGGCGCTTAATCCGGGATGGAAAGGGCCTTTTGGTTAACCTGATCAAGCACGTTTTCTTTTGTAAAGCTACGACCAGAATATTAGAATTGAGACAGTATGGGGTTAAGTCTTCAATAGTTTTATTTTCTTAAAGAACCATTAAAGAGCAAGAAATCAGAAAGTAGAATGCAGTTCTCAAAAGTGTTTTCAAAGAGCAAACTAAATGCAAAATATTGGCCTGAATATACAGTTGAAAGGCAGAAAAGTTTTAGTTAGTAAATAAGTCATAAATATTGGACCAGATATGACCATTAGACCGGATTTATGTGGAAAGGAATACTTTGGTAATTACCCTTGAAATGTAACCCATCATAGGCACATAAAGTTCCTTTCATTTCATGATCTAGCTAATCATTATTACAGATTATAAGGAAACCAAAATATTATCAATTTCTTCTAAAATGTTTGGACAAAAAAAACATTCTCGCAGAAGATCACCATTCCAGCACAGCTATAGTGACAGTTTTGTTCATAAATCAGATTCGTTTGGCCTAGCCTTGATTTATAATTACAAGTTTAATTAACATTTCAGGTACATTTGTAAAATACGTTATCCAAAACTCTTCGTTGGTTGGGTTTTGTGATTCATATAAATAAGGAACTCAGAGATCCTTTCATCCTTAAATATCTGTGCTAAGTCCGTTCTACTATTGTCTTAGAATGTATCGCTTTGTCCTGAGCAACAAAATAGGATACTGATAGATTAGAAGTTATTGAATGAAAATGTGAGTGTGTATTATTTTATATTCATCCATAGTCACGCTAGACTACTTATTGTCAATCTATAACTAGATCCTTAAGGCCGGGGGACACTGTCCGTACTCGCTAGTGTAATTTAGATTTTCACAAGCGCATGTGGCGGCGGCTGGTGCAAGGTTTTTTGGTCATCGAGGGAATGGTCATGTTGAATCTTAAAATTAAGTAGTTTTTCCATCGTTTTTTGTCACGAAAATGGATGCAATGCGTGCAGAACATGTGCATTTACCTTTTACAAAACTTTTCTCGTCCGAATTAAGTAAGAAAAAAAATGAAAAAATAACATATTTTCTGAAGCGGTTTCAAATTGTTTGGAAAAATGCTTCGGTCAGCCGCCACCAGATACGCTAGTGAAAATCGAAATTACACTAGCGAGTACGGACAGTGTCCCCCAGCCTTTAGCGTTTGGTTTCGAATTAAATAGCTGTTGATGTCCCACTTGTGCACTCGTTCAAACCTGCAGACCTCTGTCAGATACTGGCTCTTCCTCCACTATGTTGGATGCTAGTTGAGAGGATAATGTATAAAATAGGTCGCATAATTCTTAAGGTAATCATTAACAAGGTTTAAAAACTCATTTGCGGAGTATTTTTTAACTAACATTACTTAGATTTTGGACACTTATCTTGTCTTATCAGCTTTTTCTTAGACCTTAGTCTCGAGTATTGTTATTTATCCTTGTTTGACGCCAGATAACTTAACGAACATGAATATGTATTAAACATATAATGCGAAAATCACAAATAAATTGATTATTAAAAGAATCATTACTAAGGCCTTTTTGCCAGTTCAACAAGTATCTCAAATGACTAGTCTAGGTATGATCATGAATCAATGGAATTAGTTCATGATCATACCTAGTTCCGTAAATAAATAAAAACAAAGGACGATTTCCGAAAAAATAGTTAAGATTTACATGTTTTTTTCTGTAAAATCTAAGGCTTTAATTTTTTTGCAAAAAAATGTGTCCAGTTGAAGAAAATACTGGGATTTTGAATTTCAAAGACCTCCTTTATCTCGAGAATCACTCTCGTATACAACTCTTTTCTATCTCAGTAATCACCGACTAGCTGGGAACGTTGTAGCATTGTGCCTGTTACCATAAAAGAGCTGAAACATTTCTGAATTCGTGCGAAAAATCGTTCAAATTGTACCATTTTTCAATGCCAATTTGAGTCCAAAGCGACATCATATAACGAGCGCGAGTTTATGACGCTTACATAAATAACCCGTGTGCCATTAAGCAGCTCCGCTAGCACATTCCGAAATGGAGGTACAAATGTTTGGCTTTTGCATAATGATATTAAACAAAAGGCAGCGCGTTGTAAACTGCACCGAGGCGACAGCCTGCACGCCCAGCAAACACATTCCGCACTCCGCAACGTGACACATTATTTACACATCTCTGGTGGGGACAGCTGGAAATTTCACCCTCGTTCCCTGCACCTTTTGTGCAACTGGTGAAACGATGAGGGGAGGGGGAGAGGGGGGGGGTTGACAGGGAGAAAGGAATCTTGTACGAAGAACACCCATTTTTACGACCGGAGCCGTTTGTGGCATTGCGCGTTCTCATTGCGTACGCAAAACACGTGCATGTACCGCAACATCGCCCGCCTGCTTTGCATCGCTTTTTTTTTGCTTTCAAAAGGGCAGTTAAAAATGTCAATTAATTATGAGTTTTCCACGACACAGAGGCAAAAGGTTCGATATTTTTTCGGCGAGGACTGTAAAAATAATCAACAACTACAACAATGGGCAACGCCCGGCACACGGCATTGTACATGTTTGGGACAGTTAAAGGAAAGGATTTTCAACCGAATCCGATCGCTCTCACCCTCACCCCAGCTCTCAACGATTTTACGTTTGCTGAAAAATAATTAAACACAAAGAATGGCCACCTCCATAAAATGACAATTTTCGCCCCGATTAGCGCAACGGAGTCATTTGCTGAGTGGCCGTAAATTTTAAAGTCGCAAATCAGACATCTTAATAGGAATTGGTGCCCGTGTGCCATAAATTCGGTGCGAATCTGGTAGCAGGCAACAGTGAAGGTGGTGGTGGTGGTGGTGGTGGAAAATTCACATAGATTTCATCGAACGGGCGGGGCGCTCTGCTGATCCGTTGCCGCTGTCCGGAGCCGGAGCTTTCGGATGAAAATTAAGATACAGTAATTATAAATCGTTCCGCTCCATCACTTTGCCAGGGGGTTGTGTTGCTGTTTTGTCGTGTACAGCAACACAACCCTTGGCGTTGTTGCGGCGTGAGCTATCGAACAGGAAGCTGCGGAGGGCGAGGGATTTCAAGGAAAATCGAATCGAAATCATCTAAACCAGCCAGTGAGCCAGCCGATGAGAGCGTTAATCACCGCGCTCACTTCCGCCCCGGTGGGTTTCGACGGGATGCAGGAAAGTTTGCAGGGAATCGGATTTAATTAGAACTGTGGATGTGTTGACCGAACCCATTGCTTCTCGCCTTCACCCACACCCACACCTGTGTGTTTGTTTGTGTCCCGCTGCGAGTACGATTGCTACTGCCAGCTACCGTTGGGCTGCCTGAAGCAGTCTTATCGGGCGGATGGACTCGGTTGATTGAGTAGCTGCTACTGCTGTTTGTTTTACGTGTTTGTTGCATTTTTTTTTATCCTTGCCGTTCCACTTCGAGCAATTCGAGCTTTTGCCTGCTTTTTTTATGACTCTTTCTTCTCTCATTCTCTTTTGCGCCGTCGGCATACGCTTCAAGTGCAGATTGCGCAATCGGTTAGTCAGCGGAAGCTTTTGGTGAAGCTTTGCTATATCGAGCGCGTGTGCTGAGCAGCTTTTGATTGCTTAATAGAATTGCCAAACGATTGACCTTTTTCGCCAGCAGTACCCTTTTTTATATTTTGAAGATCTTCTGTTTCGAGCGCAAACACACTTTAACTGACCCTTTGGGTGGCTTCGTTTCGTTTCGGTTTATGCTTTGCCCTTCTATACCGGGGAGCTTTCGGGTTGTTTAGCATGTGTTGACCTGATCTGAGAGTATGTTATGTTTGAGAACCTAGTATGCTTTCAACATTTCTTTCTCTTAAATTGCTAAAAATGCTTGGATGCTTTCTCTTTGAACCTTTTTAAGGTGAAGAAAGAACACACGCTGGTGCTGGTGACCCACTGAAAACTGACCGTTCGAGCTCACCGGGCCATCGGGTTCGATCGGGTCTGTTGGTCGTTGTTGTCGGCCACTACCCAGGCTGCTCAAACACTCAATTAATTTCCTTCCCTGCGTGACAACGGCGTTGATTGATTTGGTGACTGATTAGAACGGATTAATTAAGTTCCATCAGGGAAAAAAAGAAGCAGACGGTGCTACTCTTTCTACCGTTGGGTTTACTTTCTCCGTAAAACTGCGCGGGCTTCCGGCAATTCGATAACCCAGACAGGACATCTTGCTGTGCGTGGGCACATGTGGTGTTGCTTTTCCCCCGATGCGGTTCAACCACACAGTGCCCGGTGCGGTTAACTGATCGGACACTTTCACTGGGTGTGTGTGTGTGTGTATGTGTGTGTTTGTGCATAGAAGGGGTGGTGGTAGGAAAATGTTTTTTCTCCCCCCCCCCCTCACACGGGTGAACTCACACGGGTGGTTTCGGCGGTTTTTCGGTGCGTCACAGCTGGATGTTTGTGCTGGCGCATGGCAAGAGTTCGCAATGTTGGGTTAAGGATGGGCCTTTTTTGTTTTGCTTCCGTTCATTTGTGTGTGTGTGTGTGTGTGTGTGTGTAGGGGTTAGCAGTATCAGAAACTCGTTTAATCCAACCATAACACTTGCTACATGCGGTGGCGGTGTCGGTGTAGGTGGCAATGGTGGTGACGTATGTAAACAAAACACTTTGAAATCTATGTGAATAGGATCGTAACGAATTGAAAAATAAAACCCTGACAGGGATGAAATAGGGAAACCCGGTTTCATGTTGCGCTGGCAAAGTTTTGTCAGACGCCGGTAGAATAGTGTTGTTTTGACAAAATTGATTAATTAGTTTTCTGCTTTTGGCTAGGGTTGGTACTATTGCTATGTGTTTTGATGTTGTTTTTTTTTGTGGAAAGAAGTTTGTGTTACCGATCTCCCTCAGCACTTTATCAATATACTGTCTCCCCCCTCTTTGTGCTATTCATCCGGGATGAGTCATTCAATGCTTTCTTCCAGTAAGCTGTATGAGGCTAAACTGATGTGTGATTGAATTTGCGATGAATCCTTCAGAAACGAGTTGTAATACGATGAACGATTAAAAAAAACGAATATACAAACTCGCATTAAAGGTAAACAATTTGAAAATCGTTCCAATAGGAGTGACCCGTCTTCGCCACCGTCAGGATGCTCGGTTCGCCGTACAGCTTAGCAAGCTCGTGTTTCATCCTTCACCTCCACGCTCCATGCTCGAACACACCGCCAAAGATGGCCCGGAGTATGCATCGCTCAAACACGCCCAGCGCGTTTGCATCCTCCGCTCGGATGGTCCAAGACCCGTGTCCATACAGGACCACTGGGCGAATCAATGTACGATATATCTCACATTTCGTGCTGACTCGAAGTCCACTTATCGACTGATCATGGTGAATCCATATAAAGCATTGTAGTGTACGTTTATATCTTCTGCCTTGTGTTTATTTATTTTTTTATTTTGTTATTACCTTATCCCAAGGCTGTCCATCCCTTTCTATAATCTTTGTTACATTATTCACGATCTTTATCATTGAGTTCATAATTTAGTTGGTTCCAAAGATAGGTTTAAAAGTACACAAAAAATAACGACAGTTTGCATACAGAACATCTCATAATCCTAATCTCAATTTTACCGAAAATGTATTTACAGAAATACTAACTTGCAGAAAATATCAAAGATGGATGTAATACCATTTACTGCATAAAACTCAATCATACCAACGTTCGTAGTAAAGAAACGTAATGCTTTTTCGTTGGAAGCAAACCACAAATCTGTGTGTGAAGTCGGCACACCACGTGTGAGTTAATGTTTTCATGATATGTTTCTCTTCACCGGAAGCGAAGCACACCCATCGATCGAGCCGTTCCAGCAGGCACCAAATCGGTGGGGGCGGTTCATCGCACCTCCCAGAAACATAAACACCGTTAATCGTTTTTCTCCATGCCTTTACGCCGAAACGTAATTCATTTAATCCCCTTCGTCTTACGTGCCGCCATGGCAGAACCGTCAGTGCAAAAGGGGACCGCCGGGCGCCGGCACCGATTTGCATGAGGCATGATAATCCGGATGTTTTCTTAGATGGAATTTCGCCCCAGTCCCGGTGGCGGATCGATGGCGGCGGCACCAGCATTGCCGTGGGGCCCTCTGCGTCTGTGCACGATCTTACGCGACTCCCTGCTCCATGCTACCCGTGTTCTGTCGCGCTGCTGTTATCCGTCGCCACTGTGTCACAAAGAAGTGTGTTCCTTCACCTTTGTTGAAAACAAAACAACGAATGAATAAAAAAAAAAAAACAAAAGCCCCAAGGAGACGATGCCATCCCGGTGCAAAGATTAGGAAAGTTTATCGATAAATAAAACTTCTCCCGTCTGCGCGCCCCTGTCTGGGCAGAGCCCGCGGATGGGAAGGGCCATCGTTCGGGCATGTCCGGGCTGGTGGGCTCTTTCTGCTGTCGGGTGCCCTTCGGTGCTTTTTGCGTTTTGGAGATCGAAATTTAAATACCGTAACACCGCTGGAACATTTTCTCCAGACTCCTTTATGGTGGTGGGTATAGAAACCTGTATCTGAACGCTATTTGATGCTGCCTGCATGGTTTCGTTCTGGCACGATAAAGGTAATCAACGCGAAGCATGTTTCTGCCACGGGTAGATTGTGATGTGCTTGGTAGTCTTTAGTCTAAAAGGTGAAATAGATTTTGGATCAAAGATAAAATGGTTAATTTCCGACTCAATGGCTTAAACCGGTTGGATGAGGGATGCAAAGTCAGTGATGTGAAGGATTTCTTTCGAATTCGAAGTAAAACGGCCTTTTAATGCGTCAATTTGGTTGAAAACCTACATGGAAATCAACACTCTCTTTTTCCTATGCTTTGATGGTTGACCTGGCAGCAAAGAAAGATGAAGCTTTTGAATCCCATGCCAATCACAATATTCTAAATGCTAAATGTGTCTGATATCGAAGCGAATGATTTTTTAAACTTAATTCTTACTATTAACATATCATTTTGTTTAACTGTAGACTATAGAACACGAAAATATATTTTTCTTCTTCTGGAACAACAACCATTGTCGGTTAAGGCCAGCCTAAGCCCCTAGTGGCCTTGGCTTTCAGTGACTTATTGACTACGCATAGCAGGATAATCTATTTGGGGATTGAAATCACGACGGGTATGTTTTTTTAAGTCGTATGAGTTGACGACCGTACTACGACACAGGCCAACGAAATTTATGCTACAGTGAAATCTTTCTAAGGTGAAACTTCAAGGGCCCGTCAGCTTAGGAAGAAATACATGTTGAGGAAACCTAACATCTTTATTGTTATGCAGTATCCAAGAATCCATTAGAAAAACTGGTATCCTTTGACCTATATGTTAGTGATCGGTCACTCGAAAATTTATCTTAGAGAATTTCGGCTGCGAAATCGCATATGCAGCTTGAAGGATATTCTTCCTTGGAAGACATTCATCTTGAAGAGACATAAAATGTATGGAATATGATGGGACTGTCAAAATGTTCATCTTGAAGAAACAATTCATCTTGAAGAGACTACATCTTAGAGAGATTTCGCTGATTGTCAATAATGGGGCGCTTCACGATTCTAGTCAGATTTTTTATATGGGGTTTGACAGTTGGAGTTTGAAATCATGTCAACTCTCCATACAAAATCACACACAAAACTAGCCTTGTGATTTTCAGTCTAGATTATTCCAGCCTCAAAGCTAAAATTAGTTTCGAGTACCTGCTTGAAAAAAATGTCTAAACAACATGCCGTGTTTTTCATTGTTTGCAAGGTGCATTAAAGAGATCAGGTCAGGACAATGTTGCATCGAAACAAAAATGGATGTTAGGTCGTTCAGATTAGATTTAGCCAATTAGTAGTATTTCACAGGTGTGTAGAACTTTTAGTGAATAGAAAAAATATTTGAAGAACGTTTTGTACGATAAAAATCAACCTTCTAAACACATACGCCTTTAAATTTCAGCCTACGAGCTTAAAAGAGGAAAGGCCGTCCTACGGCTCAGATAACTTTTATGCATAAATTATTAATTGGAGATTTTGATGCACCTGACATTTTAAATTTTATTTGCTTTTCTACTACCTCTATAGGTCTTAAAAGTAGAGAGCTACTAAGAAGCCCTTTTAGATCGACTGGTTTTGGTGCCAATGATCCACTGCTCAAAATGATTGATGTG
>AXCO02013372.1:0-10162 GCA_000473525.2 Anopheles melas
TTCGTTTAACGTGGTTGAAATTTTCAGTTTCAACATTGAAGTGGCTTGGAAAACCCTGTAAATATAAATTTTACTGCACAAGCAGCGCAGTTGCGCCGGCTGGCAGTCGCTTACTTGTTGCGTATCGAGCCCGGCGACGGCGGGCGGCGGCTTTCGAGCGAATCCATCGCGTTCCACTCGTTCAGACAGGAGCGGTCCGAGTCGATGTGCGCCTCGTAGTACGCCACCCAGTCGTGGGACGGGCCGCCGGCAAAGAAGTTGTGCTCGCGCGCCTTAAACGAGGCCTTGTGCAGGGTTTGCAGCGCCGACCACATCGCCTGTACCGACACCGGCTTAAAGATGTGCTGCTTGCCACAAGAGCTAACGCTAAAGCCACTGCAAAGGAAAGAACAAAGGGTACTTAGTAAATAGACCCAACACATTCGAAACACCGATACGTACCCGTCACCGTCTAACCGTATGGAGGTGTCGGCGAGCACCTTCAGCACCAAGCCAACCGTCGTCCGCTCGTTGCAGTCGATGCCAAGCAGGCAGGACTCTTCGAGCTTTTTCCCTCCTTCCACGGGGATGGCACTGGTGCTGCTGCTGGCTGGATGCAGCTGCTGCTCACCGGGCTCGTACAAGCACGTCGAATCGATCGCGCAGCTTCGTCTATCGCCGCCGAGCGTCGTCGCATCGTCCACACCGCCACTCGGGGAAGCGAACGGCACACCGACGTAGTCCGGCGACGTTACCGCGTCCACGCTTACCGTGCTACTGATTAACCTACTATTAGCTTTACTATCACATTGATCGCTTCTGCACGTTGGCGCTGCGTTGCCACCGGCAGAGCAGCCAACGCTCAGGACGCAGTTGTCTAGGCTGGACACGTACGTGTCGCTGCCGTTAAACGTTTCGCTGCTGCTGCTGCTGCTGCTACCGCCGTGGCGCAAGTGTTGTTGCTGTTGCCCAGACGGCACAGTCGAGCTGACGCGACCGAACTGCTGGGACGCAACTGTGGCGTACGTGGCGGGTGGTGCCGCCGCCGCCGCCGCGACCATTTGCAAGGTGGAGTAGGAGGCGGCGTTGCTACCGATCGAGGAACTGGTGCCACCGCTCGCCCCATGGTACGGCGTGGTGCCGGCGGTGCTATGGCGCTTGCTGGTGACGGTGCGCGACACCACCACCAAGTATCGGGTGCGACCCGTCCGCAACGATTCCAGCTTCACCGCCTGTATAGAGAGAGAGAGAGAGAGAGAGAGAGAGAGATGGAGAGAGATCAGAATATTGTTACCAGAATGCGCTTAGCGCACCCCGCTTACCATCTTGAGCGTTTCTTCCGGCCGGAGCAGGCAGGTCATCGACTGCAGGTGCTGCTGAATGTCGGAGGAGGACGAGCTGCTGCCGCTGCTGCACGAGGACGCCGGTCGGCTGGGCGCTCTGCCTTCCACCTTGCTCTCGCCGGTGTCCGCCGTGCCGATGCCGCCACCGTCGGCCCCATTGCTGGTTGCCGGCGCATCGTCATTCGCGGCGCTGCTGCTTCTGCTGCTGCCGCCGCTGACGGCGTTGTTGGCGGCCGGATCGACAGCAGCGGCGGTGATGCTGGTAGCCGTGAGTTGATCCTCGCACGAGGCACGAAGATGCTCGCCTGACCCAAGCATCAAGGCGATGGTCCCTTGGCTGGTGCTGAACTTCGGGCATCCGCTGCGGCTGCAATGACGCATCGCGACTGTTAGTTAGTCCGTCCACTACAAAACCGAACCGCCGGTCGCTACTTACCCTCGGATTACTTTCGATTGTGTCTCTTCATCGCGCGCTGATTTCTTGTCCTGTAAAGGAGAGAGAGAGAGAGAGATGAAGTGAGAGAAGATTAAATTGACTTTGCAAGTGCAAAGTGAGGATGCAAGCGAATGTGACACACCATATTTTTTAAATCACTTTTTAACTTTGATCACTTAAAGCAAACTGTTCTGGTTGCAGAGAAAGAGATGTTCTCGCTATGCCAATCGTGATGCGAATGCAGCCCCGATGATTCGCAAGTACGATTCTGCTGCCAGGATAGGAGGGAAGATAGAGATAGCGGCCTTCCAGCCAATGCACGCGCGGGAAGAAATTCCTTTCCACCCCACACACACAGCAAATTTTATCAGTGCTGTGTCGTCAACAAACGCACGATGATCGTTCCCTGTTGCCCACATCCTTATCGATTCGAGAGTCGAGGTACGCCGAGATCGTGGCATACATCATCACTAGAGCCCGTCCCCCCTAATCATCTAACACCGCCAGTGAGCGGGTGATACAAAGCAATGTTGGAAGTTGGAGCATTTTTTTTGCACAAGCAGCGAATTTTACAAAGCATGAGACTGTAACACACCAGCGTTCTTCACCAGTCACCAGCCGAGGGGAGCCCGCCGTTTGCGACACAACAAATGCTGCGGCCAGCACAAATACATCCGCAATCGTCGCCGGTATGGAATCGAGGGGTCGTTCCGTTCGGCTCACTTTCGAACCGTGAAGGCCATCCCGCGAAGAAAATGGGGGAAAAACAGTGCGAGGCTCGTCGGGCATGTTGCAAACCGAACACAACACAACATACACCGTGCAGCGCAGACGAACACACACAAGCACATTCATCATATGTTGCAAATGTTTGTGTGTGTGTGTGTGTGGAGGGGTGTTGTTAGTGATTTTTTTTTACTGTGGTTGTTTTGGTTTACGATTACTACTATTTATTTCGACCACGATCAACCTTGCGACGCGTGCGTGTGTTCGGATCGCACGGAACGACGAGTGCTTTGCGTCACACACAAGGATGATCGAATAAAATCGAAATCAGGCGTGCATCGGGGCGCCGCACCGAAACCTAAGGTAAGGTCAAAGTAAATTTCGTATGCTGTGGTAACGTTTTGTGGCCGTTGTTCCTCTGCGCCGGAAGGGTTGATGGTGGTAGCGCGTGTTCGATCGCGGGGGCGTTTGAGTGGCTATCGCCCCCGCGGCGTTCCGTTCACTCGACGCTTTGCGCGGCCTAACGAAAGGATATTGCGATGCGTTGTCAAGGCACTTTAAGACGGTTTTTTTTGCAAACACAGTAGTTGCGAAAATCGAATTCGAATTCGAAAATAACGCCTTTCCCGTTGTAGAGGAGAGGGTTGATCGATAGAAAACATTGCTCTGTCCACGCTGCCAACGACACACTAGATCGGAATGAGCTACGTCATATCATGCAGCGGTATCACTTTCCTGGAAAGTTGACCGGGCTGTTAGAGGCCACCATAAACGGGGTTGATCGATAGAAAACATGTATCACTTTCCTGGAAAGTTGACCGGGCTGTTAGAGGCCACCATAAACGGGGTGCTGTGTAGGGAAGGGAAAAATTAAGTTACGTCGGAGTGGATTCCGGCTAGCTCCGAAGTTTTCTGGAATCGATTCCGAATAGTAGCTCCGGAATAAGCTTCCGGAATCATTTCCGGAATCGGCATCGGCTCCGGAATTGGAATCGGCTCCGGAATCGGAGTCGGATCCAGAAAAGGAATCGGCTCCGGAATCGGTTCCACAATCGGTTCCGACATCGGGATCATTTCCGGAATTGGCTCCGAATGCTGCTCCAGAATCAAAATCGGTTATGGAATCAGAATCCAACTTTACTTTTAAACGATCAATTCTAATGGAATATACCGATCTCATCTGATATCGCTTCTGAAGCTTCTTATTCCAATTCAAGAACTGATTCTCATCCCGGAGCTAATTCCAATTCTGGAGTCAATTCTGAAATTGCGATTCCTAGTTCGATTCCAATTCCGGAGCCGATGCTGATTTCGGATCCGACTCCGACTCCGGAATCGGATCCAGAATTGGAATCGATTCCAGCATCGCAACCAGTTCCGGAATTAATTCCGACCACAGAATCGGAACTGGGTAGGTCCGATTCCGAGTTCCCACCACTAGTGCAGTGCACGGTGAGAGTGTCGAACTTGATATCGGAATTGTACGAATCTCACAGGGCTCTTCAACATTGCCCTGGAAGGTGTCATTCGAAGTGGGAAGTTAAACAACGACATCCGTGGCACGATCCTCTACCGATTTCGCTAACTGATGATTTCTGCAGTACCACGATAGAAACACCACTCTACCGATCTCTCCAAACATCATCAGCAGAACGACAAAGAAGGTGTGTGAGGTGTACACCCGACTCATACGCGAAGCAGCAAGAATTGGATTGAGAATCAATGCGACGAATACGAAGCATCTGCTTACCGGTGACTCAGAACATCTGGGAGACAGTGTATTAGTCGACGACGACAATCTCTAGGTAGTAAAAGTGTACTACTACCTTTAGACGGTCGTTACTTCGGATAACGACATCAGCAGTGACATCCGGACTCCCATACAGATACTATGGGCTTCACCGACGGCTGAGATCTAGAAGACTTCGAGTCCGCTCGAAATGTGAGATATATCGCACATTGATTTGCCCAGTCTATGGACACGAGTCGTGGACCATTCGAGCGGAGGATGCAAACGCTCTAGGGAAACGATGGCTGGAGCATGTTATGAGGAAGCCGGACTTATGCCCCATCAAGAAGATGTTAGACAGCGATCTCCAGTTCGGCATGAGGTACAGGAAAGCACAGCGAACTCGATGGCTGGATCTGGACGGAGATCGAGTATCTACATGGATGGGATGCTGCAGCCAGTTCGGGCCATGTCACATCGACGTGAGAGATTTCATGAGATTTCATGCAAAGAGATTTGTTTTAAGTTTTTTTTAATGATTCTTTCATAATGCACCACCCAAAATGAAGAATCATATATAGATATATCTTCTTTCATCACACATCTGAGTCATAAATAATGCTTGCCCGAGCAAGAGTAAGATGTCGTTCAGTTATTAACGCGTCCATCGATTCATTGAACGGTGGGTCACTTGCCACTGTCATTGCTGGTCATTTAAATTTTACGACCGCAGCGTAGTTTTGCTTGGTTTCCATTTTTTTGTTTTATTTTTTTGTGTGCTATCCATCCGCAGCTAACGAGCATTTAACAGCTAATTGGAATGACCGACCTCGCTGCATTTTGCCGCTGGCCGTCTCCGGCGATGCTCGAAGTTGTGGCACAAAACGGAACGATTATACAGTGAAGAGAGAGAAAAAAAACACATAAAACGACCATAGGCTCCCTTTGACCGGCTGATGCTGCACGGAAATTTCAGCAACAAATTAACCAAAACCCATCATAAACCTTCCCGGTCGAAGCCAGACTCAATGGGGTTGGTGGGGCGACTTGTAAGCATGCAACTAACACACACATCCCTCCCGCCGGGATCGGGATTGGCAAAGACGGCGCATGGACATTCGCCCGACGTAGCGAATGGTTTTATGATCGCAATTATGCACCGCATCTGCATGTGCAAGTTACCACGTGCTTTTTTATTGACGGTTAATAAAGATGCGCCATAAATACAGGATTGCCCGTCGGCTATCGATTATTGGTAACTACTGCAACCGGTCAGTTAGCATCTTTCCCCACGATCCCTTTAACCATACAAAAAAATTAAACTTCGTTTTTTATTTCTGTATTTGTTTTAAGCAAGTGGCAGACGAATTGCATGCATACAAAAAAAAGATCGAATCGGACACAACACTCGAGTGCGCTTTTCCGTGCGGCTAAAACTGACTACCGACCCCCGCGCACCGCATCTTTCTCTGTCTCTCTCTCCTTCCCTCCCTGCCATCATTCACACGGAGTGTATGCTTATGAACTGTCCTACCCGAACAACAACAAGACAACACGTCCAACAGTGTGGACGCCCTACACAACAGGCCCGTGTGTGTTTGCGATATAGGCAGACAAATTCTAATTTTAGGCGGGCATGCGTTAACCCGATCGTCCTTCGCGCGACGCGGCTTCCTTGTTGGTGAGACCCGTTGGCGGTACAAAACACACACACACACACACACACCTACCCGTGGTACGGCCTACATCGCCCCTTCACTCCCACCAAATTTGCGCGCACCCATACCAGTCGTAATTCTCGTCGTAATTTCTGGTGTCCCTTGATAGAGAGAGATAGAGAGAGACAGAGAGAACGAGAGATGAGGGGAGAAAAGACAAGTGCGGACAGTTCGGGGAGTGTGGCTGGAAAATGTTTTTCTTTTTTTTCCGTTCCGCTTTAGAAAAGCAATCGTAAACGCTTTCTTGGGGTGAGGTCAGCAGTTAGCAAATAATCGGCGACCTAATCCACTGATGTCCCACACAGCTGCTGCACTACAAATCGCTCCCTAGAGCTAGTAGTGCATATAGGGAAGATAATTCTCGCTGTTGTTTGCAAGCATGTTGCTGTTTGATCATGATCCGATCTCGTAATGACACATCAAACGAACACGTGAAGCATGTGGGGTTTTCTTTTTGGTGCGAATGTGGATGCTGCTCCCCCTCTTGCATGTAGTCGGGGTTGCTTTGAAGCCGTGGCAAAACAGCAAACCAGCAGCGAAGCCGGAAGCACCAGCCATTCAACCCTGCCGGCTTGGGTGGGTGTTTGTGGCCGCACAAGCACCGCATTAGATCAGGCACATCAAAAGGGCACGCACCGGAGGCTGAGCGGCATTATGGTGCGTAAATGTTGTCCTCTGCCGAATGAAACCGCCGGATATAAGCAAGACGCTTTACAAGAGCTGGGAGCACGTGCAGCAGCACGGAAGAAGTACGGAACAGTGCTGCAAAATGTCACTGTCAATGTCATTAAAAAATCAAACCGAAGCAAAATACATGTCAACGTCACGTACTCAATTGTGATAATCAGAGGTGATAACGGTTGGTGAGATCAATGCATGCTTTGTGACATTTTTGCGACCAACGCTTGTTCAGTCACTTTTGTCATGACTTTTTTTTACTGTGATCAGTTCTACAAAATGTCACTGACATAGTTATGACAAATTCCGGTTGAAACAAAATGATGTCACCGTCACGTGCTCTATTGCGGTGATCAGAGGTGAGACTCAAACAGTTGTTACGACCATCACATGCTTGGTGGCATTTTGTGCAGGCAACTCTTGGTCAGACATTTTGTGTCGGTGATAATCACGATAGTCATGGGAGGTATGCGGTGGGTGCGAGTGCGAATCTCCTTTGATTGTCTGTCGGGGCAAACAGAGCGAGAAAGTATGCTCATTTTGTCGCTCGGGAACACATGCCAAGTATATTCCAAGAATATCGTGATTATCACCGACGACGATGTGATTATCCAAGAATATCGTGATTGTGACGGCATTAAGCTCAGATTTTCAGTCAGAGTATCGCGTTGGACGCCCTCAAGCATTCACATGTCGCGTTCGGCATGTCATGACGTACTTTCATTGAGTAGCAGCAATGAGCATTAAGCTACCACGAATCTGTTCATTGTTTTCGTTGGTGAATATCTTGTGATGCACATGACATTTTGCAGCACTGAGTACGGATCGTGCGGAAGGGCAAGCAGGAAGTACTCCAACGGCGCGAGAGCACATCAAATGCAATCTATATTAGTTCATGTGCGGCCACAAACACACAGACGTGGTGGTGTGGGACGATCCAAAACGCGCAGGTGTGATCCAAAAAGCACGACGAGTCTTCGATTGTGCTGCTGCTGCAGATCGGCAGACGCGCGGGAACCTTTTTAGAAGGTACAAGCGACATAATAAATAAAATAAGAAATCGTCACACCAGACCATCACCGGCGTTGGCCTTACCAGGAGGGGGGTTACCCAGCCAGGGATTTAACTTGGCCCAATTGCGTCAACTGTGCCCGGTACTACTTTCAAGGAAACATCAATCTTTTCATTATTCTCCTTTTACTGCTCAGGTGACCTACTTCTGACCGTGCAGGGGCGCGCGCGCTGGTGCCTTCCTTTTGCCACCACGCTCTCCATCTCCTCTCCTTGCCCTTCGTCTTTTTTTTTCTACTGCCAGACTCGCAGCTCGTCCCTCCGCACGCGCTCAAGATTCATCTTCCTCTTGTATGGGTCGAATGCAGAAAAGCGCAGCGCTTGTTGTTGTTGAGTTGTTTCTGTCCCAGGTATGAGTTTTTTTTGTTTTGTTTTATTTTTTGTTTTTATGATCCGCCACAACTGCTGCTGTTTGATCGCGGGATGCACACGCGGGAGGATTCTCGTGACCTATTCTTCCATACCGGGGCTGCATTTATGTTGCAGCTGGTAGCATTATTTGTTTATAAACTGCCAACTTATTTGATTGCGTTAAACGAGAACTACGACTGATCAGTGGATAGAGCCATTTCAAAAGAAGATGTCCTCTTCCTACGATGGATTATATATGTCCCCTGAAGATCATCTTGTAGTCTATCGGACATTTGACCTACGGCGTCCATGGGACAGTCGTCCCATACAAGGTTTTCCAGTTCTCATAGCAGTGGGACACTTCATTGACTCTTTCATACGTGAAATGAACTTAATGTAATAGGAATTGGATTCTATAGCACCCTTGTTTGACAACTCCAATAGGAATTTCCAAGCCGTATCATAGAGTCCAAATTCCAACAATGGAAGTTCACTTCCAACAGGAAAGAGTCAAGGAAGTGTCCGACAACTATCTACAACAACTAGCTAAAACGCTGTAAGCTCCAGACAAAGAGATGGAGTCAGCATTTTTTTAAAACGTCGGGGAAAGACAATTGCCCAGGTTTTGGACGGATTTGATTTGGATCCTCCAGTCTGCAGCAAATCTCAGGGTGATATCGAGACTGGGGTGCAATCTGCTCTTTAGCCTTATCATGTGTTCCTTCCTGTGACTGCAATGGCCGTGTCATTAGCGAACAGAAACAGCATGGCCCGCTGGGAATTTGGTTTATCGCGCGCGCCACCGTGGTTTCCAGTGCGGATGGTGGTGCAATTTCGCAAACAGCAAACGTGTGCGACGTGTGTGTGCGCCAAGCTATCATTCCCGCATCGGTCCCGCAGCGGCAACAAACCGGATTCCCAGACGATACAGATTTCTCTTCTTGTCCAGTTTGTCCCACATTCCTTGCGGTTGCTTGTCCGCAGGTTCACTGATGTCCAAAACGTCCCATGCCTTAATGTGCCGCCATCAAGGGCACCGGTGAGATCATCACGAAGGGGGGGGGGGGGGCGATACACACACACTCGCCCGTGTTGGTGGTGCTTTGGAATAAACGGGTGCAAGGATGCAATCGGGATTGACCGACGTGCGCGTTGGGAAGCTGCCGGACAAGGCCGAACCGGAGTGGGGGTTCGATTCCCGTTCTCCTCCGCAGCAAGAACAACGGCCGCAACACGGTGCAACCGTTAACCGACGTGCGTCCAAACGCCAAACAAGGAGAAAATGGCGTGTCTTCGGGTTTGCCTAAAACGAAACGCGTTAAATCTATCCCCCTCCCTGGGCTCCTCTTCCCACCCTCCACCCTCCTGTGGGATGTGCTCTACCTACCGTATTATTGGTGCCGTCTTGGTTGCTGCTGTTGTTGATGGGGCTGCTGCCGCTGCTGCTGATCGGGCTTGTGACCAATGCCATCAGCCCCACCATGCGCGCCTCTCCCCTTGTCGCCCCGTCTACGCACACACCTAAAACACAGTTACGCGTACAAGCTCGCGCTCTCTCTTTTTCTCGTTCTATAAGTGCCCGGGGAGGGATCTCGGCCGCGTGTGAGTCTTTTTCCAGTTGTCTCTGGTCGGCCGTTTCCGTTTTTTTCTGTTTTAACACTTTTCCCCGTGCATGCGGTGCTGACTGCCGGTGCCACCCTCGATGTCCCTTTTGCTTTAGCGGGACAGGGGACAGGCTCTGGGGACAGTTGTGGTTGGGGGGGTTGGCAGGTTTTTGGAGCCGGTTCGTTCGATGCGGTTGAATGTGGACAAAACGGCGACTTTGGTTTGGCGTTTTTTGTTGTTGTTGATCGCGGAGGAGTTGTTTACTCGCTGAGGTTGGAGGGTCTTTGCCAAACGTTCGTCTGCCGCCCTGTTTCCCGCATTGCGCTTCCCCCGGCAGGATTCGTAGCGGCCGCAGCAGCAGCTACGGCACTCGCACAACACATCACGCACACAAACGCACACACACACACAAGTACACTAACAACAACAAAAACACACAAAATACAACACTGTAGCGACTTGTAGCGCGCTGCACTACTGCTTCTTCTTCTTTCCCACCCCGTATGGCTGGGGGATTGAACAGGGG
>KI922526.1:4484-16323 GCA_000473525.2 Anopheles melas
TGAATTAATCATAAAATTAGTGGATTTTATAATTTTTATATGAATTTGACATTTCTTGGACCATTATCCGTGCAAATCGATTAACCGGCAACCGTCCGGTCCCGAGCTGCTCGGATAATCGACGTTCTACTGTACTTGTTAGTTTTGAATAAAACTGTCTTGTAGGTTCATAATAATGTTTTATTACATATCGTAGTAAAATTACAATTTTAAAAATTGTATCAAGATTAATGCTGCTGGTGGATGTGTTGCTCCGTCGCAGCGCCCAACGCCGGTGCTTTACACCGAGTCGGGTATATTTTTCCTTCGTCGACAGGAGAGTGTCTCCGACTATTAAGAAATGAGCAATTCTAAGGTTGTGCTCGAATTACTTTATTTAGGTTCTCATCTCTTAGATGCTATTAAGTTGCTGATCGTATTTAGGTCTAACTGTAACTATGAGTATTTTGATAAAAAGTTTCTATTTATACTTAATGCGACATGTACATATGGTTTATGAATTGCGTAAGGTAACTTCCTCGTTCGAACCGTGAGAACGGTTGACTACCTGTTTATGTTTATTGCGTTTCTGAAGCGCGTGTTATTGCTTGAGGTGTGTTTTGCTTGATATGTGTTTACTTGAAATTTGTTTTAACTTGAAGTGTTATACTTCGCTACATCCGCACATACGCTTTTACTTCACAATGAGGTCGTACGCAACAAAGATATTTTTCAATCATAAATATATTGTAACTCCAACACCCCAACCGGCCAGGCCGCAAGTTTTGAGTGGATGGTTATGTCTATTTGTAAGTTTTACTCACGTTTCTCTCAAAAGTTATATATTTATTTGCATGTTTTGCTTGTTGTATAAAAATATATGTTGACGATCTATAATATGTGCGTATTATGTTTTTTTTTAAACCAGCTCCGAACGGTCCCACGACTCCGAAACTGACTCCGCTCCAGTGGCTCCGGAGCCGGCTCCGCACCAACGACTCCGCATCCGCGGATGCGGAGCCGGCTTTAACAGATTGCACCAAAAAAATCCTTTTCAATAAAGTTTCAATCGGGAAGATCCGTAAATAGCCGAGTAAATAATGTTGAAATGAATTTATCAAAACACTAAAAATCGATAAGTTTTGAACATTGCTCAACAATCACACATTCACATCGGGTGTTAGCTTCTAAATTTGCGAGAAGATAGATTTATTTTTTACGCTATCCTACAATGCCGTCTCTATTGTAACGTTGGTTCAGAGCCGATGGTCCGGAGTCGTTTAAATCTTTCAGCCAGGGAATTCTATTCCGTTTGCTTGTAGTGGTTGGTATCATTTGAAACAAGATGATTTCAGTGTTATTTTTAATATGTTTTCAGACATCAAGCAATCAAATTTAACTGCAATACAACGTTTGAAAGAAAAGAAAAAGACTTAAGCATCCACTCAAAATATGCGGCAAAGCCGGTTGAGGTGTTGGAGTTACAACATATTTTAAATTGAAAAAAATCTAAATAGGATTTTTTTTAAATTCTACTAAGATATTTAATAAAACATTATTATACAGCGTAAACAGTCGTTTTTTGCGATTTGTAAAAAATACGTAAGAGATAGATAAAAACAGTGAATGTATGAGATGTGCAGAAGTTTTTACACGACCTATTACGAAAAAACAAATTTATGGTCGTACCATAACTATAAAGACACATCGAAAAACAGAGATTTTGAGCTAACTAACGCATTTAGAAATCGTTCAAAAATATAAATAACCTATTCTAGAAAAGTTTAACGGAAAAATATTTTTTCAATATTTTTAAAAGGTGTTTTAATAACTTATTTTAAGGTTTTATAAGTTGTATAAGAGAAATTAGCAAAATATAATTTTTAAAAATATCAAACAAAAATTCTTTAAAACCATTTTTCACCTGTAATGATTTTATTGAAAATGTAAACCAAAGTATGTAAAAAGTTTTTCGAAAATTATTTCGAAATTGTCATGAGAACCTAATCTATTTTGTCAGGTGTGATCATCACAAAATGTAAGTATTTTCCGATTAGGCGGTTGTACGTTTAATTAGAGTTTTTTGGTCGTGCACAAGACGGTTAAAGCGTTTCAATCAAAACATTTTTTATATTATTATACACGTGCCTGATGAACTTGATATCTTAATTTTGGGGAGAAAAAATATCGATATGTGCCGTCAAAAGCTTTTCTTTTTGAAAAATCAAATCTATCTGAATCATCAGATCAAAGTATCTGATCTAAAGCGATAAATTCTATAGATTTTTAGGCTTGGGGTATTGTTTGGTCTAACTAGAGTGTCTCATTGTATAAACAAGAAAATCAAGGTACACCAATTATCCAATATATGTTTTTGTATGAATCGTAATGTACTACAAATGTTTGAAATTTCGCGTATAGCCGATTCCTCTGAGCAAATGCTACAGTATCGATGCAGGTGGTAAATATATCTTAGTAACATGTTGAAACATGGTTACATTTTTTTAACCGAAAAAGCTGTCCAATTAAAAGTAGTGTCGTACCACATATATATTTACACAAGGAATCGCGACTCGCGAAAGAATTGTAAGGAATGGCTGGTCCCATGATACCATTGACAATTCCAACGACTTTACTACACGCCTCACTATTCAAGCCCCATTTAGACCGTGTCCTCACACGTAAAGCTGATTATCATGCTATAGGTAATCAATAAGTCACTGATAGACAATATCGTTTGTTGGATAAAAAAAGAGGAAGATGAAGTCAAAAAAGAAGCTCGCGAGCTAGGTTGTTTTTTCTGGATGGAATTTGGATAGACCGTGCGCTTGCGAGCTAGGCTGTTTTTTCTGCATGAATTTTTAGCATACAGGCTCGCGAGCTACCCTGATCTTCTCGCTACGTATTTTGGACAAGCAGTGCGCTTGCAAGCCAGGCTGTTTTTCTCTCTGTGTTTTGCACATAGGGGAACTGGGGGTAGTTTCGACAAATAGTTTCCCAAGGTTTTCCCCTGATTGCAATACTTTTGCCAATGTAAACCTACTAGTAGACATTGAAAAAGTTTTTTTGATTCATTATGCACCATCTCAAGAGAAACTACGGTTCCTGTATTGGTTTTGATAACATTTTGATAAAAATAAAAAAATAAAAATAAAAATGAGTGTTTTTTGTTTCATCAAGACTGGAGTGCAGATAACATCGACTCCATGATGGGGTAAAATCGACACCTTGTGGGGTGATCTCGACACATTGGTTTTAACTGTTAAAATAACAAACTCTGATGGCCGGTTGTTTTTCATTGAAGGTCAACAAAGTATTTCGAACCAATTTCAAGAAAATTAACACAAAACATCATTGAAATATGCGAAAGATATAAAGTTTCAAGCAAGAACAAAAACTTCGTTACAAATAGCATGGGGCCAGACTCCATATAGTAGAAGCTGCGGGGATAGCAACTGGTTTACGGAATGAATGGTTAAGATTCCTTGAAAAAAAAACCTTGCAGCCAGTATCTAGCAATCGTCTTCTTTTTTTCATGAAATCGAAAGATGTTAATTTTATTTTTCCCAGCCAACTCGAAAGCCAAAATTCGAACATCGGTCAATGTGATTCCATACCAGCGACGATTTTTTTCTTCATTTAAGCCTAAACCGGCCTAAAGTAAGCCGAAAATACGGTCAAAGCCATAACAATGTTAATTTTAATAAGCCTAAACCAGCGGTCAGCAAAGTCCGGCCCGCGGCCCAAATGCGGCCCGCCGCAACATTGATGGCAAAAAAAAGCAAAAAACAATGATGGAAAGAAACTATTCGTATACAAATTACTGTGTATCTTTTAGAATAACATTTTATTCCATCGTACTCTTTCAATTTTAATTAAAGTACTATGGAATGATGCACGAGCACGTGCTCAATATCCCCGTAACGTTTACATGAAAACAACAGCATTTTTTTCGGCTGACTGTAGAACAAAACTAGGAGATATAATTTATTTACATGTACATCATTTGAAAGGTAGTTAATTAAGCTTCCTTGGACAAATAAATCTAAGACCTTGGGAGTTGCCTTTCATCAGTTATTTGGAATTTTTGCCACGATGGACGAAGACATGCCTATAGGCATCCCAAGTTTTCGCGACAAAATTGTTAGAGTAGAGCTTTTGGATCATGTTGGTACAAAAAAAAATCGATTGAACACATGTGACAGATGTTGTACCAGTTTGCGGACTAGGGTGTAATGACGAAATTTTGTCGAAACTCATTTAATATGAACGCATTGAGTTTTGGCGTCACTGTTTGCCATTGCGAAACCAGTAGACGCGATTTCTGCTTCCTGATATATGTGTTTATGTTTCCCAAGAACTTTTTCACTGTTTGGCGGGTTGCATCGATCTCCCGGCCCAGATAACCCAGTAATGTAGCCACTTGTAAAAAAATATAGCCTCTGTCGTGCTCTGCCTCTATCGTTTTTGGAACCTAAAAAACTGGCTCTCCTGGGCTCTGGGCCTCTTGCGATGCTTTGATGGTTGCCTAATAGTGTCAAGATGTTGGTGACCAAAACGCAGAAACGTTCTCATGCGACAAAAACTTCTGTACGCAGTCCATTTAAGACGCTACGGGGTGTCATTCGTTGATTGCGCACGCTTCTAAGTTGGTTGGTTTACTTTTTTGGTCATCATGGCTAGAGTTTGACTGATAGAGGTGTCAAGGTGAAGTGACTGATAGAGGATGCCTGTTGTCTCATGGGATACTACTATTCAAAGTGCAATGAACGATTTGTTAGAACGGGTGATTATCTATGATAAACTCATGAATTTGTCAATTTTGTAAATACAACCGTTAATTACATAAAGGTTAACATTGTTTCAACACGACAATAAGACTTTCGGAATGAAGGAAATCGCTCACGAAATTTTATTTTGATAAGATGCACTAAAGACTGGATGTAATAAATTTATTTAAAGTTTTGCATGCGACTTCGCGATGGGAAAGCTTTTGACTTTCGCCAACACAAAACATGCAATACAAAGTTTTAAATATAGTGAAACAGCTCCATACATTTTCACTAGATATTTTTTTTGTTATGTTTTAATTGTTCCTCTTAATTTCACACAAATCAGTTGATTTCTTTTTAAATTTGTTTTGCGACTTTTTCGATCGTATTTGAAAACAAAAACAAATAATAAAAAAATCTTGTTGTTTTAACGACGATTCCACACTGTTGTTTAAAAAAAGTTAACATGCTACAAATAAGCATTGCACTGTTACCAAGTGTGGTGTCGATTTTACCCCCATTGGCCACACAAGTCCTAGTGACATTTTATGCTATATAGTTTAATATAAAAATTTCGCACTTTGATACAGATTTAATCACTCTTTACTAGTCAAACGATTGTCAAACAGCTTTTACATAAGGAATCAGTTATCAATTTATCTGATATGGCATGACTTGTCCATAAAGCATTTTAAGATTTCAGCCTGAAAAGCCTTCAATATTTTTTACGGCGTGGGAAGATGGGGTCTTCAAGAAGCGATATTGATCCCTTTTTGTTATTTTTTGACTGATCAAATTTTTGGCTGATTGTAAAGTGATTAAAAATTACAATTAGTTTTTAAAGAACGTATCTTTAATTTTGAACTTTGCTTGGATGATATAATTACAGAAAAACAACAATAATACCTAAAATGTTTCTAGATTAAAATGTAATAATTTAAGTATAATAATAATAAAAAAACCGCATTCTCCTGGCCCGCGGCACTCGATCATTTACTAAAGTTGGCCCTTTGCCTTACAAGTTTGCCGACCGCTGGCCTAAACCATATATTAAGTACATGTTTTGTGTCCGAGTTTGGCAAATGTTCTACGAGGGCATGATAGCTAAATTCCTTAATTAAAAGGTCCTTGGTTTCTAGACATCGCAAGTTTTAAAGCTTCCAGGGTATTTTTAATTGAGTATTTGCTCAGCTTGATCATTACGTTTGCCGTTCATAGTTACGGGACATTTGTAGAAAATATAAACACGATGTTTTAAAAAAAAGTTAACATGCTACTAATAAGCATTGCACTATTACCAAGTGTGGTGTCGATTTTACCCCCATTGGCCACACAAGTCTTAGTGACATTTTATGCTATATAGTTTAATATAAAAAGTACGCACTTTGATACAGATTTAATCAGTGTTTATAAAACAATACTATTTACACGAAAACTATAATTTTGTTGAATTAACGCCACAATTGCTTAAGCCCCAAAAATAAAAACTTACATCGTCTATCAATCTTAATCTTGTTCTTCTACTTTTTGGCTCAACAACCGTTGTCGATCAAGACCTGCCTGTACCATTTGTGGGGTTGGCTTTCAGTGACTTAAGGATTTTACCCCCCCCCCCCATAGCAGGATAGTCAGTCCTACGTATGGCGGCACGGTCCATTTGGGGTTTGAACCCATGACGGGCATGTTGTTAAGTCGTATGAGTTGACAACTGTACAACGAGACCGTCAATCTGAATCACCATGTGTTTATTTTGTTGTTTTATGACAATTGACAGGTTTCTGATCAGTGAAATGTGACTCAAATATTCAAAACAGTTAATATAAATAATGTGTACACATTTTTATTCTTCAAAAAGTTCTATAAATACTAAAACAGCAAGGTGTCGAACTTACCCACAGTGTCGAACCAACCCAGACTTTCCCTACATGGTATTTCCCCTAGGTATTTTAGAGAGCAGATTGTTAGAGGAAACGACGTCCACCGCCATCGTGCTCAAAGAGCTAATGAACCAAGAGCGCCTCACTACCTGTCCAGGAATGCTCAAAACTCATAATTTTTTAAGTTATTCGTATGTACAAATCGTTGCCATTGGAAATAATAAATGCTGTAAACCTTCTACAATTTAAAAATAAATGTGTAGCTTATATTAAGCAATTTGTTAAGTGATGCTGTGTATAGTAGTATTAACCGTATTTAGATAAATGTGTTTTGTTTTGTGTTTTTTTTTTGTGTGTAGCATATCAATCGCATACATCCGATAATGGTAGAATATTATTTGTTTTTCAATTAAATAATTCTAAAATAAATCTTTAAAATTTTTAATCTGAAATAACAAAAAATAAGATTTGAGATTCTTCATAGATTTGAGACGCGCGCGTAAAGTGGACCAATGAACATTGGTCGGTCAATAGAAGATGATTGAACTTAGCGGCACCTGATCGGATTCTTTGGTCAAAGTATGTATAATATCATCCCCTAGTAATTTATTAATAAAAAGAAATAAGTCAATTTTTAAAGTAGTAAATACAACATATCTTAAGATAATTTCGTCCTTCTCGAACCTATGAAGGGGAAAGGGTGGGACCATCATCATCTTTTTATAAACTAACATATCGCTAACAATGTTTCTGATTGTCGTTATTGTATCTCTTAATACGTATACGAATTACGTGAAATATTTATTTATAATTCCCAGTAGTTTTGTTTTTAGTTTCGAAACCTATTTTAAAATAACAGTTGTGGTAAAATTGTTAGCAGTTCTTCAGTTTTGTTCACTGTTATTCTTCTTTTTAATGATAAAACGATTAATGCAAATATATCAAAATTTTATTTATTATGTTTTCATATGCTACAGATACTGAAAAAAATTGTACTGGTTATTTGTTGATTTGTTATTCATTAATGTATACATACATACACATGTACACACATACATACATACCTACATAGATATATGTTATACATTTTTTTAATTAACAGCGTACACGTATAAAACACTACGCTGTTAATTAAAAAATCAACAGCAGCCTCAACTTCCTCAGTTCATAATGTTGATGAGTTTCTATACAAATTGTTTCTCCGCTTTTCTCAACCGTGAAAACCAGACCCATTGAATCATTCTACTCAACCATTCCTATTGTATTTCAGTTGGAATGTAATGACAGTTTCCTGAACTGAAACGGAGAATAATACTCATAATCATAATAAACTTTCGGAAAATGAAAACGTACCCTAGGGCTTGGCAGCATAACACAGTAAACTCACTGTACTGAAACAGATCTATGGTCTCCGAGGGCATCCATTGTTGTTCATCTTGGCCAAAGATGCTACGTTGAACATGCTGCAAAAAAAAGATGCAATGTTTTGTTTCATCTTATTTATCTATTCTTTATCTTATTTCATTTTTTTATATTGTTGTTTGTTTTTAGTAATTGTAATCATCACCAAGACAAAGTCAAATTGGAAAAGGAATGCTCACGTGTTTTATTACGTATCATAGCGTATATGTATTCAATGTCAGTATGTAATGTCTAGTAATATCTAGTTTTTACAAATTCATGCGACATAAACCGCCGGACGAATTGATTACATAAAGACAGACATTATTATTTAAATTTTATTGGAATAATAATGTTTGGGAAGCTTGTTACGTGAGTTATAGGTTATATTAAAAATGGGTTTTTATGCGTTACATACATGGGTATATGGATTTATGGCTATATGGTTATGGTATATATGGTTACATACATTCATTTTTTTTGCGGTGTATGTATAACTTGGCATGAGTGCATCGTGAACGTTACATACGTCTGTTGCTACAGTCAACTCTCTCTTATTTGTAAGTCAAAGGGACTGCGGAATACAGAGTTTCACATATTCATGCCTATTATTTTGCTCTAATGACATTTGATTACGTCGGAAGCACTCAAGTCGAGTGGGAGAAAATTTGGTATCATACGCGTATGACGATCAGGTGGTCTCATCCCATACAAATTGACAACTAATTTCGGAAACAAAAAAGCTACTTTTGACAGAATATGTGAGATGATAGCGACACTTACGTAGTATACATTGGTGTCCTCATCGACGGCATTATTTTGAAACATAAATGGACTTCAATTTATTCAGATTTGATTTTGCTTACAATTAGAAATATTTTACGTATTTTTGAAGGTATGTTATTGAACAAAATGAAGAGTTTAAGAGTGTTTGTGTATTCGGAAAGTCGCCAGAAAGGTTTTTGGGAAAAGTGTTCATCCGTTCTGTCTTTTTGTGATTTCCGAAAGAGGGCGACACAGACAGTGTTTAGCGTGGTCAACGTTTACCACTGATCGTGTTGAGCATTTCCGAAGGATCCCGTTCCAGGCTAAGCGAAAGATGCAAGGTCACTCTTTCGTCGAAGCCCACTTACACTTTGGTTCCAATCGACATTTTTTTTGTATCTGTGTGCTTGAGTTGGTCGAAGCAACCGACGGTAGGAGTAAGTGTAAACAAACGGATTCAGCACTTCTTCAAAATAGTTTATTTTCCTTTTTTTTGGAAATGGGCTAAAAATTAGTAATTTAAGTGTTGATAAACTAAAGTTAAACTTAATTACAATCGTAAATAAAAGCTTAAATTATGTGTGTGGTTAAAATTTTCGTGTTCCCGACAGCTTGAGGTGTCGGCAGAAAATTTCTCTAATACACCTGTTTCCTGTTCGAATAATACTGTACCGTTTTTTACTTCGTTGACTCGAATCTACTGATGAGTTACTCGAAGGGGAATGTCGTGAGCAAAACGATTCAAAAATGAACATAACGAACGTTCGAGTGAATCTTCTCGAATGCCGAAAGTAATATAATAGGCCTAATTATCTCAAAACCGTGAGACCATTACACAACTATTTATTATACGAGGACATGCCGTCTTTGCTATAGAGGGTCGGTCTATTGAAGAATTAAGCTCACGACGGACAAGTTGCGAGTTAAAGTCTGTACCATTACCGGATCGATAAACAAATGAGTAAATAAATGAATAAATAATATATAAATAATAATAATAAATAATAAATAAATATATAAATTAATAAGTAAAGAATTTGAGTTTAAAAAAAATGTATTTGAGTCCATCTGAACTGGACCTTTCTCCTGTCTAGTTCCCGTTCCGTTATCATCCCTCAACAACACAGGTTTACCCCTAAAAGATCTACGTCATCAAACCTCATGTGTTGTACTTCCAAATAAATAAATAAATAAATAAATAAATAAATAAATAAATATATTTATATAAATAAATAAATACATAAATAAATATATTTATATAAATAAATAAATAATGAACAAATAAATAAATCAATAAATAAATAAATAAATCAATAATTAATTAATTGATTTATTTTTTTTATTAAGAAATAAATTAAGCCATGTGCAAGCTAGGTAAAGACGAACAAGTTAAGGAAAATTTAGAAAAAAAAATAATTATATATAATTACAACAATCATGCAAATGTGCAAACATTATTTTACATTTTTGTTTTATAAAATAATGTTGTTGTTGTTGTTGTTTTATTTTTTACGAGGCTTTTTAGCATTCGCCTCCCGTAATTTACAATTCAGAAACTACTAATACTGGGGCCCTTTCCGTTTCAAGTTCGTAGGCTGAAATTTCAGCCTGTCAGCTGTTTGCTATGTGTAGCAGTTTTCGATTAGCTATCTAAGTGAGTATAATATACAGGTGGGCTTATCCCAAGGTGTATGAATTTAGAAGGCTGATTTTTATCGCTTCTGCTTCTGAATGAAGATTTTAAAAGTGTTTTGAGTATTCGTCAAGCCTCCAGAAAGCTCGTTCGAGTAAAAGTTTTCACTCGTTCTGTCAAAAAGTAATGTTCAAAATTGGTTATAAAAAATGCTATGAAACCACCTGGACTACATACACTTTGATTTTAGATTCCACCATGTGATCTCTTTAATGTACCTTGGGATAAATATAAACAACACCGTATTTTCGAGCAGGTACTTGAATCTAATTCCAGCTTTGTGGCTAGAATAATCTAGACGGAAAATTGCAGGCTAGTTTTTTGTGTGGTTTTGTATGGAGTTTTTACATGATTTCATCCTTCAACTGTCAGCCTCCATACAAAAACTAACTAGAATCGTGATGGCCCCCACTATTTGTTATTAAAAAAAATTAAAAGTTCAAGAAGAAAAAAAATACAAGAGTTCTTATGGTAATGGTGAAAGGTGAAAATTTTTGTTAATTCTTATGCTTTTTTTCATTTAAATTATGTTTTTATAAATATTTGTATCTTTATATTTATCTTTATATTTATTCCTACACTTGTTTGTAGAGATTAGTGTCCTTTAGAAAATTCTAAAGTTTTTCAATTTCATTGTAATTATTGGAAAGTACAATATCCAAGTGCTCTCCAAGTCTGTGTCTCTGCCTTTGCTCTGCGTAATATCCAAAACAATTCATTAAAATGTGTTCCACCGTTGTATCACATCCACAAAATGGGCAGATTAACGGTGATTCCTTTTTAATTTTTGTACGTGTACGTAAGTCGGGTGTGTCCAAATCTCAACCTTGTTAACACTCTTTGATCGCTGTGATCTAGTGGATCGTTCCAAGGTGCCGTAGTTTGTTTTATTTTTTTCGGTTGGTAATATATTCGGTTGGTTATATTAAAAATGGGTTTTTATGCGTTTCATACATGGGTGGTTACATATATGGATTTATGGTTATATGGTTATGGTATATATGGTTACATACATTCATTTTTTTGCGGTGTATGTATAACTTGGCATGAGTGCATCGTGAACGTTACATACGTCTGTTGCTACCGTTCCAAGGTGCCGTAGTTTGTTTTATTTTTTTCGGTTGGTAATGGGTGATTTGTTCCAAATGTTTTGCCAGCTTTGTTTATAAAATAATGGGCCTGATCGGGAACGAAAGTCGATAACGGAGTGGATAATTTAGTCGATCGGTTAGCAAAATTCCAATGTTATCCAATTGCGTTTTCTCAATCAGAATCTTCGCTAACCGATCGGTTTGCCAGTGGAGTGGAATGGTGTTTGCCGCCATAGCAACGTTAAAAAGTCGAGCAGTGGG
>AXCO02013452.1:0-10500 GCA_000473525.2 Anopheles melas
AAAAAAAAACGAGCAGCAAAATCAAAGTAAAACTCCAGCCGAATTAAGCGTCGGTACATGTGGGGCTAAAAAAAAACATTCCCCTGGAGTGCATTCGTCGGCTAAGGGCTGATGTCGGCTTTTCGCTAGAGTGTTTCGTTCGATTTGTGTATGAGTAACAGCAACATCTCATGCGTTAAATTCTTTGATGGTGACGCTTACTGGAGCAAGACAGTTTTTTTTCCTACAGCATGCACATCTGTGAATACATCTTAAATATGATTATTTTTGATCCGGAATAAATTTTATCGATTTTTTTCTTTCAATTTTAAGTATCACTGTAGATAAAATATGTAATTTTGAATTTAATGTTTCAAACGGACTCTTCAAAAAGAAACACCTGTTGCTACTGTACGCTTGTAAGCAGAATTCGATTCGCATGGCTGAGTAGTGCTGTGGTTAAGCCGGCGGTTGTAATACACCACAGATCATTGGTTCAAATCCACCTGCTGCTTGGGAGGGAGGCTTTTTAATCCGTACAATTTAAACTCGCTAATGTGTTTCGACATCCTCTCCCCCTACACAACGTGTTTCTGTGTTATCAAGAAAGAAAAGTAGAATACATATGTGAGTGTGTTTTTTAGTGTGGTTTTTAAACCTCTCTGCAATCAAAAAAAAACCACCAAAAAACCTGCAACTACAACCAACCGCGCGCGGGCGCTCCATATCCTCCCAAAAACAAACCCACAACTTTCACCATAATCAGAACAATATTAGCTGGAAGTGTGTGTCCTCCCGTCGTGTGGTTGTTAATAAGTTCCAAAATATTAATTCACCTTCCAAAACACAACACAGACAGACAGAGGACGACGAAAGATTGAGACAACACACACATATGGATGCGGCGGCAAACAAACGTGGCCGGGGCAAGGGCACGCGCACGACGGGACGAATAGTGGCCGCCGCCGTTGCCGTTGGTGGTGCTGCTGCTGCTAACTCCGGGACAAACTCACCCATCGACGTCTCTCCGTCGGTGGTAACGCTGGAGCGACGTTCGACCTTACCAATACCGAGTATTACTGGCAACAGCAGCAGCACGGTCCTCGGTAAGTTAATCTTTTTTTTTTACACCAAGCCCTCTTCTCGTAGCAAAATGTAGGGTAGCTATAATCCTAGTCCTGTGTCTTCCCCGCCCCAGGAGTGGCAGCCAACAACGCGACCGCCACTACCTCCACCACCCCCACCGCTAGTGCGCCTAGCATACAGCGCAAGCTGTTGCGGCTGGCCGGCAAACGACACACGGGCAAAGGGGTCAGTCTCGGTGCGACGACCAGCAAGCTGGCCTGCAGCAGCCGCACGCATCTCGTGCGGAAGGCGCTGCCCGTGTCGGGCGCGGTGGTCGGCAGTGTGGCAGACCGGTTGCATCACCGGCACGGCGGTGTCGTACCGCCCATCATCAGCACGGCGACGGCGAACCGGAACAGTGCGAGCGAGGCCAAGCTCGGCAAGCACCACCATCCGCTGCCGAACCAGCAGAACGGGTACGGGACGGCGGCGGGCAGCAGCTACGCCCCGATCGTGCCGTACGGGCCGTCCGGTTTGCTGGACGGAGCGGAGAACCATCAAGCTGGTGTTGCGGCTGTCGCCGCCGGTACAAGGTAGGTCCTACTTACTTCCCCTAATGATAACACAACCCCATGCGGGAAGAAGCGTCCAATTGACGTGTTTGAGCATGTGGAAGGCGGAAGACGACACCTGTGCTGCGTGAATCAGATCACCAGATGGGTGGATGATTTCAGCTCGACGGAGATTGACGCACTTTCGGGCCCGGGCCCTGCAGTTCCATGCAGTGCGAGCAGGCCTGGTCAGCGACGTCCGCCACTTTTCGGGCGAGCATTTTCGGTGGGTTGTTGTGGTCGTCTAAACAGACGCGCGCGATCTTATCGGTGCGGTCTCCTGGTGTACCTCCCTGGCGATAAGGCGGGTTGTGCGCTCATAGCAGATGTCTTTAGCAATCTTCAGCGCACCAGATATACATTCCTTTCGTTGTCGCTCTCTTTCTCTCTCCCTCTCTCTCTCTCTCTCTCACTCTATCTCGCGGATGTCATAAGCGAAGACACATATGGCGTAAGCGCCCTGGCGTGTACAAAACAAAGGTGCCTCCGGGTTCCACAATTGAGCTGGGCGATAAGAAAACAAAAAAAAAAGATGCGATACCCGGGACGGGAATAGAACGCGGTGGTGTGGAGGGACACCACACACACACACATGTGGCGGGCTGCTGGAAGAAGACATTTGTGATAGCTACGTACGCACAGGAGGGAAGAGGCCCTAATTGGACGTCTCTTGGTGTCTTGTTTAGTGATGGGCCATACGACTTCACACTCTGCGGGATCGATTCCGACTCGTTGCGTGTGTGTGTGTGCAACTGAAAGTCCTCTAAAGTAGTTAAACATTTGCGTATTGGAATCGTACATGATTTGCAGGTGACTGACTACAGAGAACCTACCGAACTTGTATGAACCCGTTCAAGGTTGAGATAAGAGATTGAGAGAATACGCCACGCTTTGCAGTGAGTTGAATCAAAGCATTCGAGTGGCTAATAGAGAACCAGACATCAAGAGCATGTGGGAGTTAAAGAAGAGTCCAAAGAACCGTAAAACCAAAACTCTTCGTGCTAAGCTGAAGCTTCTTTTTCAACTTTAAGGATCCTGTCCGGACTAACCTACTCCTATTCTACATTTAATCCTACAGAAACTTTTGAAGTCATAAGAACCTACTATAACTCGAATTTGAGAAGAGCATTAACACAATTATCAGTGAGCTGAAATTTACCAGGAATATGAATCGTAAACTCACTCTTTTGCGGTTCAGTTCGCTCTGAGTGAGGTCCAAGGTATGTCCAAAGTTTTGGGAGTGAACGTTTTAATTACATACGAATGAGTCACTTGTACAGCGGGAGTGGATGAGGACCGTAGAAACAAAAACAATCCAAAGAGTCATTTTAAACTTTCGATGGCTCCGATACGATAGGTTTCGCCCATCACTCGCTCACGTTCCCAGTTCCAATAGTGGTTGAAATAGTATGTCCCCCTCCCCCAGGCAGCCAGACGATGACGATAGCAATGTGTGTACTATTTATTCATACACGATTTAGTGTCTTATCGACCCCGGGCAGTGAGTTGATGATGAATCAATAATTTATTCACTCTGCCGAAGGTGCGATAGACACCCATGCCGGAGACAAGCTTCGTCAGGAATTCCCTTGTGACGAAGCTTGCACACACACACACACACGTGCTTGGTCTAGAATGGCGGTAACCGCTTGCTACCCGCACACCTGCCCTGGTTGCAGTCGGTGACGTCGCCAGACTGGCGCCTACTTCAATGCTATTTCCTGCTGCCGCTTGGGTGACTCGGTTAGTAGTGGGCGCGCAGAAGCCGGCTGACATGCAGTACCTACCCTGGCAGCGGATACAAGAAGCTGTGCGGATTTCCCGTGCTTCCCTGCGGGGTTTTTCCCTTCTTCGTCCGATTCGCCGAACTGCCCGGTTGCAACTCGGGAAGGGAATCTCGAATATCCAAATCCAAATCCCAATGGAAGGGATCTTTGTGGGGTAAGAGTAGGCCCGATGATAATGAAGCGCTGCAGTTCCAGCTAATGTCAGACACGGCGTCCTATCCTATCATTGCGAGTGGGCGGTGTGTACATCAGCGAAAGCATAAGTGCACCTGTTCGCGTGCAAAAAACGGGCGGGGAAGTCAGTCCGGACGTGATTTATAGGGCACTCGTTGGGCCCGTTGTTTCCAGGGTGGTGCTCGACAGTCCCAGACAGTACCCGGGCAATCTGTCCTTCCAACCGCCGAGCCGAGGTGACTCACCCGGTTCGGGGCCCGTATCGTGCGGTGTTTGCGCCCAGATTAGGGAAGTAATTTATCAGCACCGAGGCTCAGAACAAATCCGAGGTGTTGGGCATTTTGTTCGAGCATCCGAGCGACTATTCTGCGGAAATTCTAGCAGCAACCTGCGGCGTTCCTTTGACCCCACGGGTTCTCTGGTGGAGTAGGGCGGAGCATCCTCCACTTCAGTCGGTCGTGCGCTTTGCAGTGCACTTCCGTCTTCGCGTCTCTCACACTTCGTCCAATCGGCTGTCCGGTCCAGATGGGTGATCTCGGACATTCGTCGTCACCAGCCGAGACATCGGCACAATCGTGACTCGACAAAACAACACCCCCGGCAAACAGGGAGGATCGATAGAACGTGAGCAGTGCTGTAGATGCCTTCCGCCACAGAAAATTAGCGAGTGCGAGAGAGAGAGAGAGAGAGAGAGAAAGAGCACGAGACGCCGTAGTTTGAAGGTGTAGTTCGTGGTCGTCGGTCCCACGATGCGCGAGTGATAGTGGAGCGTTGCTGCCGGGACGAGATCGATTAGTACATCTTGGAGGGGATAGCTTTTCGTCTTTTTGATCTCCGGCCCGGGCGCTCGGACCTGTCAGTCTTGTTTACGCCGCCCGACCGTCAACAGCGCGGAACTACACTTCCGCGCGATCGACGATCTCCGGTAGTACGCAGCTACGTCACTGAGAGGGCGCACTTGAGAGGGCGCACGCGCCCGCTACCAACACGAACGCACAAGTGGGCAAGCAGGAACAGGAATTGGATTGCCTGAGGGTCTCTTTCTGCTGGGACATTTCGCGTTTCTAGTTAAAATCGAAGTCCTCCCGATTGGAGTGTAAAACAAAAAAGATGCCTCGGGCGTTACGGTGTGCAAACCTGTGCAAACCCCAGCTGTATACTGAAACCAAGCGTGTGTAGTGTGTAACACCATTATTGCAGCCTCTTTTTTGCATTTGGTAAGAAGTCAACGCAGTGTTTTGGAGTGTTTGAAACAAGTGCGTTTTGGAAGTGCCAGAAGTTGCTTGCTACAGGCGACGAGCGAGTCCGTGAGGCACCAATCAACCGCTTTGTTTCCCGACTGGAGGTGGAAGACGGGCGACGAAGAAGTAAAGGTAAATATACTCATCAGCCGTGTCAGGTTTTTGCCTTCTGATCGTGTACAAACGCGCCCACCCGGGCGCACTTGCGCGATGCGCCCGAGCAAGGTCACTCTCGGTACCACATGTTGCAGCAGGGGCAGGCGAGGGAGAGTGAATACATTTTTGGCAACGTCCACCAACGCTACACGGTTCGGTCTCTTATGACGACGGTTGATGCAATGCAATATCTATTTCCAGTCCGCAAGCGCGCCCTTGGGACCACTGCAGTGTAGTCCTCCCAGCGCGTTAGCAAGTTTAGGCCCTTCCAAGTATTACGACCCCGGGATGGGAGAGTTGTATGGCAGGGCATCGGTCGTTATTGTTGTGTTTGCCAAATCGGCCCAACAGCATCGTTCGGGCGTGCGACACGCTCTGCGGTACTTGTTTTGTGCACACAACGCGCGCCACACTGTGTTCCCCTCACCGGAGTGAGGTCTTGCTGACACTGCCCGCGTTTACGCGGTTCGGTGCAGGAATCCGGTACCGCTCACCGGCGCGCGATGTGTTGATCGAGTTTCTAGAGCATGTCTAGAAGTTCGATACATACCGCAACCTCCCGCATCCCCCCTCCGCGGGTGCGTTTTGCGCGAAGATAACGCGCGGCCGGGCGCACGAGCGCATCGCATCGGTCCCCTTGGCGCGGTGTTCAATATTTATTTACGATTTCAAAACGCTCTCCACCATAAAGGTTTGAGGAAGTGGTGCATGGCCCCCACGGCACCACATTGCCACCACAACGGGTTTTTGCAAAATTCTGAATGAGATAGATCTTGGCTGATTTTCTCAGAATGATTAACGGCGACTTAATTGCGGTCGCGACCGAGACACGCACAGCAAAAACCCGGTTTCTCCCACATCGGTGTGTCTGTGTGTGTATGTGTGTTGGGATTTGTATAACGCGTCTAGAGTACACGAGGCGCACCGAGTCATTACATGCGATGTAACTATCACTCGACCTTCCCGCCCGCCCAGCACCAGGCTGTGGATGATCCATCCCTTTTTCCCTTCTAAACAATTTCATGGGGTGGTGGTGGTGGACGGCGACGACTGGACACGCGTCAATTCAATGTAATAAGCATTGGAGCACGGGCGGTTTGGTTTGTCGCGCACGGGCTTTGCATGTTGGATGCGTTTTCGGTTTCGGCAGCAACGTATTCAAACCGCCGTCCTCTAGGGCTTTCCAATTTCTCCTTTTCTTTTGGGGTTTACCTTCATCTTTAACACTGTTCGTCTGCAGGTGCGTGTGTCGCCTAGGGCGCTTTCGTTTTTGCTTGCTTTGGCGCAGCGGTACGCAGCGACGGTACTGCACGGGGCTGTTGTGTGTGTGTGTTTATTTTTTTATGTACGCTGTACGGCAACAATTTGGTAGGGTCGTAAATTGAAGCTATCGTATAAAGACGCAATCATATCGCAGCGGCAGCGCACTAATCTAGCCTGCGTGCTCGATCGTTTACGGAACCGGAGGAGCTAAAAATAACGCCTGTACAGTGGTGCACAAAACGTTCGCAACTAAAATGATGATGATGATGATGAAGTGAAATTATTGGTTCCAGGTCAAGAAACGTGGAGGTATATGGGGATTATATGCATCACAACCAAACAGAACACCTCCAAAACTCTGAGCTCCGCTATCTGATCTGAAAAGAGTTATCTGGAGGTAGAGTGAATGCGCCCACGGCCCGACCCGGCTTTTTTTAGAATTTTTGTATGATTTCGTGCGTTTTTGACTGATAGTAGGTGTGAATGTGTCACCTCCCTTACACTTTTCCTCCACACTTATAACTGTCTCTTTTGAAAATAGCTTGATAGTTAATTAGCGATTCTTAGTATTGAAACACTCGAAATGGTCACAATTTCTTGTCGGGAACAAACATGAAATTGCTCGTTATGCGAGAGTTTACTCGTAAAGAGGGGTATTCGTGGTGCATTTAGATTTGCTCGTTATGCGAAAAATTCGTTATAAGGGGTACGCGATATGAAGAGTTGCACTGTACTTATATTTACCTTATTTCATTTTAAATAGTGCATTCTGACGACACAATTATTGGTACCAAGTTTTTGTAGTTAATCGGTAATGACGGTAATGATCTATCGTGCTAATCACGGATAATTATTTTTACATGCTCTTTTTAACCGTATGCTTCAATCCTATCCGGCCACTGGTTACGTGTAACTAGCTACTCATTGCTAAGATACTGATCTTGCCACATTCTGGAACTATTTATTTTGAACATTCTCATTGCTATTTGGCATCTTGGAGCCGGTCTCGTAGTACAGTCGTCAACTCGTATGACTTAACAACATGCCCGACATGGGTTCAATCCCCAAATAGACCGCGCCGCCATACGTAGGACTGACTATTCTGCTATGGGGGGGGGGGGGGAATCAATAAGTCACTGAAAGCCAAGCCCACAAGTGGGTACAGGCAGGCCTTGACCGACATCGGTTGTTGAGCCAAAGAAGAAGAAGAAGAAGATTTGGCATCTTGACCCTTAAAAACACAAGGGTCTTGCATAGCCAACATGATCGTTTCGTCCATTTCAACCCTTTCAAAACTTCTACAAATCAACAAAGCTTCTAAATGGTAAACCGATCAGGTCCAAACATTCGTTCCAGGCTCTTTTAAAATAGATTTTACTATTATTGTTTGAGCCGCAGTTGAAAACGCTTGCAGGTGGTTTTTCAATCGTATTTTAAGTTTTCCCGTTCTAACGGCGTATAACCCCACGTGTGTGTTCGAGTGCACGATGGACGATATGCATTTATTGTTTCCCATCTGTGCACGAAAGGGCACACGCTCATGGTCAGGATAAGCTGCCAAAAATTGTACTAGCATGTGGTGTTTGTTTTATTATTAAGAGAAGAGTTTCTGAGACTCCACCTGTGGATGCACTTGGACGCTGTTGAATGTACTACACTTTCATCTGTCGTTTGTTTTTGTTGACCAATGTTGTGTTTCTCGAGGAATCGTGAGCAGTTATTTACTTTGAAGGATTTTGAAGGTATTACTTTTTCTTCACATATCTCATTCCAAACACGTTATAGGCTTGCCTTGAACAAATATGAGGTGATTTTGATTGGTTCATCCATGTAAATAACTATAAGCAAAAGATCTTTCTTCGGTTCATTGTAGATTTGAACGCATGACAGGCGTCTCGTTAAGCCATGCATTTAATGGCTGCACCACGCGGTTAGTCTCGAAGTAGATATGTTAATTGAGCATATAAATGATAACGAAAGAAGAAGTATTGAAATATTTGAAATCTTGTCTTGGCATAGTAGCTGTCAAATGTCAATCCATTTTTATTTTAATAATAATTTAGTAAATGTACTAAAATATGTTAAATATGGTTAAATGTACTAAAATATGTCAAAATAAATCATACCGTAACATAAGTCTTTTTGATTGTATTTGCAATTGTTTTGTCCCACACCGTACCTAATATATCTATCGACTCCATCGGTTCTCCACAGAATGGTTGCCACGTCCGTGTCTCCGCTATCGCCGCAGACCCTATCGCCCTCGACCGGATCCTCCTCGCCGTCCACGATCTCGCCGGGCGTGTCGCTTGCCGCCTCCCCGCTGGCCAGCTGCACCGGCCGGCAGAATGCACCGGCCGGGGGAGGTGCGCGCACGGCCAACAGCAACAGGGGGGCAACCGCGCCGTCCGTACCGTTCCGAATGGCGCCCGGCACCGACGGTAGCTACTCGGTCACGGGCGTCCCGCCCGCCCTCATCAGCTCGCGCGACGGCAAGATACAGCTGCAGATAGTGACGCAACCGGAGCAGCAGCACCGGGCTCGCTACCAGACGGAGGGGTCGCGCGGCGCGGTGAAGGACCGCAGTGGCAACGGCTTTCCGGTGGTGCGGCTGGTCGGCTACAACAAACCGGCCGCGCTGCTGGTGTACATCGGGTCGGACGTGGGCCGGCCGACGCCGCACATCTTCTACCAGGCGTGCAAGGTGTCGGGCAAAAACTCGACCCCGTGCGTGGAGCGCATCCTGGAGGGCACCAAGTATATCGAGGTGCAGCTGAAGCCGGAAAACAACATGACCGTCACGTGCGACTGCGTGGGCATACTGAAGGAGCGGAACGTCGACGTGGAGTACCGGTTTCCCGACCAGACGGCGTCCCGCACGAAGAAAAAGTCCACCCGCTGCCGGATGGTGTTCCGCACCACCATTACCGGGGAGGACGGGGCGACCGAGACGCTGCAGGTGTCGTCGCATCAAATCATCTGCAGTGAGTATAGGCGGGCGAGCCGTGTAGCTTGGGGCGATAGAATCACTACTATAACATGCTCAATTCCCTTCTGCCCTACCCAGCGCAACCACCGGGCGTGCCGGAAATACTGAAAAAATCCCTCATCTCCTGCCCGGTCGAGGGCGGTCTGGAGCTGTTCATCATAGGCAAAAACTTCCTCAAGGATACGCGCGTCGTCTTCCATCGGCTGAAGGCGGTGCCCGCACACTCGGCATTTACGCGCACGGCAGCTGCCGGTGCGGCCTGGGAGCATGCGGTCGCTCCCGACAAGGAGCATTTGAATCAGGTAGGTCGAGACGGGCCTGCACAGTTTGATTCAGCTTCAACTCTTTCATCTTTCGTGCCGCGGGAATTGCTTCTCAAACGAATGATTCCCAAGTCGGCACGAGCGAGGAGTGGAAATTAGCTGAATGGAGGGGGGGGGGAAGAGCTGAATCCAGTGCTGCAAAATGTCATTGTCATTGTTGTAAACAATTCAGATTGAAACAAAAACCATGTCAGTGTCATGTACTTGTGCATGTCATTGTGAAAACCTTAGGTCAGTTGGTGTGACCAATACATGCCTGGGGACATTTTAGCAACCAACGCTTGGTCAGTCACTTGGTGCAGAAGTAATCAGTTCTGCAAAATGTCACTGACATAGTCATGACAAATTCTGACTGAAACAAAATCCATGTCAGTGTCATGTACTTGTACACGTCATTGTGAAAACCAAAGGTGATGTTTAGTTGGTGTGACCAATACATGCTTGGTGACATTTTAGCAACCAACGCTTGATCAGTCACTATGTCATGACTTTTTTTACTGTGATTAGTTCTACGAAATGTCACTGTCATAGTCATGACAACTTCTCTTTGAAACTAAATCATATCAGCGTCAAGAGATCTACTGTGATGATCAGAGGTGATACTCAAATAGTTGGTACGATCATCACAGGCTTGGTAACATTTTGTGCAACTCTTGGTCAGTCACTTGGTCGCGACATTTTCAGTCGGTGATCATCACGATAGTCATGGGAGATATGCGGGGGGTGCGAATGGTCCCAAGCAACAAAATGAGGGTCCCAAACACCGACCGAAAATGTCATGACCAAGTGAGTGACCAAGAACTGGGTGCTACAAAAAATGTCAGCAAGCATGTGATTGATCCACCAACTATTTGAGTCTCATCTCTGATCATCTCAGTTGTGTACGTGAGCTGATTTGAGCTTCGTTTCAGT
>AXCO02013500.1:0-10193 GCA_000473525.2 Anopheles melas
CCCCCCCCCCCCCGTACCCAGGCAGGTTGGTGCACTAGTGGAGTATGTGTCAGGTGTGCTTAAGTAGACTGACTGTGTTGGCACGGTCTTCAGCTGCTACCATCAACGCCCACCGCCTTACTTCTTGCCGCTCAGCCGAGCGATGGCAGCGTTCAGCGCATCCATGCTGAAGTTGGGGTCGTCACGCGGCGGGTTGGCGCGGATCTGCTCGAGCGTCTTCAGGACGTGGTCGGGAGCGGGACCGTCGACGGGCAGATGGGCACCCTGCGGCTGGAATCCGTTCTCGTCGGCGACGTACGACACCTGGTACTGGACGCCATCGTCACCGGTGTACGAGTAGCTGCCCTGGGCCGACTGGCCACCGACGCCGCTCTCCTGCGCCGCCAGTCCGTTGCTCGTCTCGTAGCGATAGTTGTACGAGCCGTCCGGGTTGACGACCGAGTCGGACGCGAGCACCTGGGCCTGAGCGTCCTGCGGGTTCTGGGCGGCAGCGACGGCCACCAGCGCGGCAATAACGAACTGTGGAGAAGCCGGGAATGCGAAAAAGACAAACGTTAAGCTTACGCAATGGGGTGGCAGACGGTTGTTGAGTAATGTCGAACCCAAATCGAAAGTGACAGTAATGCTAATTAATCGGACGGGAAAATATCTGCGCAGACAAGCACAAAGAAGCAAAATAAATCAAGACAATTGGATTGTCTCGAGAAAGGCACGCATCGCTTTGAGTTTGAGAGTAAGAATAAGAAAGCAGACATAAATAAAAAATCGTAGCTATTTGTGACTCAGCGCTTTGCGGATACATTCTGACGATCTCGAAAATTAGTTAGATTTCAATTCTTTCTACGGCTGGTCGTTGGACGAATGGTAAAATCGTATCAAGCAAGAATCACATGTAAAAACACCTGCACAAATATTCGTCAACAATAATTTTGAATTTCCCGAAAGCACTCGGTCGGCGTTACTTCCAAACAAATGTACCACTACCACATGCGCGCCCTCTATGAGCAAAACACTGAATTATTTGGATTGATGCCTGCAGCATCCAAACACACTGTGTCACAGAACACTAAGGCGCAAAAACCATCCGTCAATTCCATTTTGCACTACTGTCACTCTCTTTTGACACACAAATTCCCGGACTTTATTCTTTGCCGTCACAATTCCTTGCACTCACCAGCTTGTACATTGTTGTTGTGTGTGGTTTGTGCTGTGCGAGCAGAGCAGTGGTGTTGTGGCTTGATAAAAGCTAATGCGAGAACTGATATCAATTATCGTCCGACGCGGCGCTTATATAGTGCCGGATGACAAACTCCTACCCGGCCCGAAGCGCCACACCACATCGGGATGCTCTCCTTACCGCATTTTGCCTTCGTTCGGATGGTTTGTCTTTTTATTTTTTTTGCTCGGTAGAAGGGAGCACAAAATGGCCTCCCCCCCCCCGACATCGGTTCGGTTTCGGTTCGGTTTGCGTTCCAGTGCGCTTTGCTGACATCTTCACCGCAACCTTTCGAGATGGCACACGGTGCGTGGCCGTCCTCTCACTTGCGTGATCTATCATCCCCGCCCGCGCTCGCTCGCTCGCTCGCTCATACACGAGCAGCTTACGGCGGAGTGCCGGAAGGGGGTAATCTCGGTGGCGAATGGCGGTCCGATTCCCACTTCTCGCCCGGGCCCTTGCAAATAACCCGACCAAATGTCGCACCGTTCGATGTCGGTGTTGGCGATCGCACTCCACCACTGCACCAGGTTCGATCAAACGCATTCCACTCGTGTTGGAGGGACGACTTGTGTCTGGTGTACAAATGTTACGCTGGGCGATCGAAGCAAGCCGTCTCTTTTCTTCCCTTTCGCGTACGCACGTTCGGGCAGCATCCTGGTAGGCAGCAGCTTCTCGAACCAGCTACACCACATAGAGCACGGATGCCATGGTTTCGTGAACCAATTGTAACGATCCCCACTGCCACCGCCTTTCTCTGTTGGTTTTGTTTGCTCTCTCCCTCCCCCCTCCTCCAACCCCTTACAAAACAACTCAGTACATGTATACCGATCGTACCAGCCCGAAGAACGTCTTCGGTCGCGAAGAGAAACGGACGCCGCAATGCCGCAATGTTAAGTGGCAGCCGTTACCCTTCAACACCTCTCACTCATTACGGCCCGGTGTGAAGAATCTGCGCGCTGGCCAAATCTGTTGCTCCCCGCACACATCCACCACCATCCTCCGCTTCTAACGACACAGGTGGAACAGGTGATCGGTGATGGAAGGATTATTTTCAGCCGTCGATGATGATGATGATGATGTTTAATGAGGATGTTTTCAAAAATTGGTCACAGGTTGCATATTGATTTTTCTTCCCCCTTCCCCCACGGTGTGTGTGAATCCCCTTGCTTCACCACACACTTCAAAACCCAATCTCGACCAGAATGCTCACCGAATGCCCTTTTACTTTCACGAGGTTCACGGGTTTTATGCCGGTGCCGGTAGAAGATCAAGATCAATGTCAGTGCAACAGGGACGAGACCTTTTTCTCTTTTACACTCCTACCCTGCCTGGCTGGGTGCACCATCAGTAGTGACCCACAAGGTAAGTGGTCTCAATTCGCCATCAAGATGATTGGGTAACGTAACGCTGTTCGAGGAAATCATACACGCACACATCGCTCGTTCAATTATCCAATATTCCAAAAACTGATCGTTTAGGCACTGTTTGGTATTATGAATGTATACGTTGCTCACGCTTCTTCACGTTTGTGATCCAGCGTGTCAAAAATTGTTATTTTACATTTTGGTAACTATTCATTTTGCTTGGTACATTATTTATTGATTCGTGAATTTGTACAAATTTTGTTACTTCCGTGCAGTTTTCTTGTTTTATTTTTTTACTGATAACATTTAATTTGAATTGCATTTTTTATATATTGTAGGATTTTGCTTTGGAGTTTTCATGTTTATTTGTTATTGGTTTCATTCCTGTTTTTTGTTTAAAATTTTATTTCATTCGTCTTCATATTTAAAGTCCTTGAGATTGTACATCCTTCTAAGAATTGTAGCAAAATAGTTTACCTCTGTTTTTAAGCTCTTCTTAGAAGTTATGTATTGTTTCGAAAACAAATAAACACCATTTCTTTCTACTCTGCTCTACTCTTCTTGAATCTTTGCATATTGGAGTTTAGAGCAGTTAATTTGATTTTATTTACTTTGTTTCTTTCTGTTGCCTTTATCTATTTCTCTTTGTTTTTTTTTCTTCTATTCATACTGTTTCCGTTGATTAATACCACTCGTTTGGAAAGTAATATTGTCATATTCTCATTTTAATTTCTAATTCCATCTCTATTTTAGACTAAAATGATTTATACTCTTTTTATCGCACCATATAAGTTTTAATTAATACAGGGCTCAAACCTCTTCGTAGTGGAGACCTTTACAACAATCTTTAGTTTAAAAGGTCCAACAAACACTCTCGTCCCTGAGTGATTTAATCAGAAGCAAAACTCATCTCATCACCATTTATGAGTCACTGCTTTGCCTGTTAGCTTTGCCGCAAACCGCCATATTTGTTGTTTTGCTTTACTTCACAACGATTTTAAACGTTCATTCGAACGGTTGACCCCGTGATCGAGATACGGGTGAAACAAAAATCTCCCTAAACCTCTAATGGGCACCCGAGTCTATGAATAGTAATTTTAAAAACGATATAAAACTCATCCAAACCTACCCACCGCCAAGTGGTGTGCAGATAGCATCGAATCATTTGCAAGTCGATTCAAGCCGCACACACACGCACCCACATGCACGCACACACACACACACACACACATGAAAACCCAACCCCCTTGATCGATCAATCGAATCAAATCGGAAAGCAATAATTCGTTCACACAAGATCACACCTTGTCGCTTCATAAACATCGTCGCGCAAATCATCCGCCAAACCGGTACGGCGAATCGGAACTGCCCGAAGCGTGCAGGAGCGTTGCGTGCACGAGGGGGGGGGGGGGGGGGGGGGGGCTAAATTTAGCATCAAATTTCCAATCTACGATGATCGGTCGCTTAATCACCCGCTGAAGGGGGTGAGACAAAAATAACGCCAAACCACAAAACCACATGTCCTCGTAGCCGGAGGCAAGCTACTTAATCCTGCCACCGGGCGCTGGATTTCCTCTTTCTGTGCGGTGAAGCGACGGGTGTGTCGTTAGGAATGTGTACCAAGTGTCCCAACCTGCCTGCGAGTGTGTGTGCGTGTGTGTGTGTGTATGTGCCTGCGTGAGTGTGTCTGAAAGCGGTCCGCATCTCGGAGAACCATAAACCCACCAAGGGCGACGGGTGATAAAAATCTCCACGAAACAAAAACAAAAAAGAAGACGATCCAATAGGAAGCAAATCGAAAACCAGTAAAAGAACCACCCGTTAGATGGTATTTTTATACAAATGCGTGTCTAGGATGTGTATGAGTGCTTATTTTTGTAGCTTTTATTTTCATCTTCCATCAGCTCCATAATTCACCGCCATGGTGTATGGATTCTTAGGAAATTCATCATCCCATCAGACGGACGTGGTAAACCTTTTGCAACCTTTCAACGTGCATTGCTTTCGCCCACCGGACTGGAAGAACTTTTCCAGCCTGCCCAAACCAACCCCATCGAAAGCCCCCACAAACGTTGCGTTGTAACACGTCGAAGGTCAACGAGTCAGGCTAAGGGTGGCCTGTCATGTAAAAATAGACGCTGTTTCGGTTTCGGAGCTGGACAGCTGTGTGCGGCAACGTGCTACGAACCTATAAAAAAAGCGAACGAATCTTCCCAAAACTCGCCTGAAACTGACCTCTGGCCGTTGTTTCGGCTTCCCTTTCTCACTGTTCGAGCTGACTGCTTATCATAATTTTTGAATAAATTTCAATATTACTTCACACTCTCTGTGGCGGCTTCTTTCCGATTCAGTTGTAGCGATCGGTGGCGGGAGACGTTGAATAAAGAAAATGTATCCAAAAACAACAACAAGCGATGATCGTTAGCCTACGTGCAGAAACGGTTTCCTTACGGCAGGTGGCAGCTGCCAATGCGTTGGGCAAATATTTGGACCTAGCAGCAGCAATAGCAGACGCAGCAACAGAAGTAGCAACAGCGAACAGCAGAAGTAGCAACACCCGCGTCTTCGGAAGATTGTTGGCAGTTGCATAAGAGGGTAGTTTTGTGGCATCTGGTATTATAGGAACGACAAGTTCACTTACATGCTTCAATCTTGTCATGGTGCTTGATTGTCTTGGTGGGTGGAGTACATGGAGCTACCTCTTTTTTGGTGCTCGTAAACGATTAAGGAAACATGAATCAATTTCTTTAATGAAGAATAAAAGTAATTGACGTTTTAGGGAAATTACAATACAATAGATTGCTCATATGCTTTACTCTTGTAAGATAATTTAAAAAAAAAACCAGTTCGCCCTAAACCAAACGTCGCTTGCACGGTAAGGAATGTCGTCAAATCTCCAACATACTTCTCCAAAGTGATCTTGCATGCTCGTGTCCCCTGACACCCCAAACAATGGGTGTTAATTAATGGCTACTTTAATCAAATTTGCCAAACACAAACAGTGTCAGACCTTGATATTAGCACCAAATATAGCAATCGAAAACACGCAAATGAATTTTGCTCGCCGCCTCATCTCCCTTTCTTGAATACTCAGCGCATTAGAGCTCAACGAGGCATTAGAGAGCTGATTTTAAGGCGATTTATCGCACGCCAGGGACGTTTTTCGGGCTGCAATTAGGAACTCCCTGTCAACGCGCTGGCCAACTGCAACTCACGGCCCAAGGTGGGAAGCTGGATACAATTCAAAAGCGTGCTAATTCGAATAAAACACACCCGGCGGTGTGCGGACCAAAACCAAGCAAAAACAGCAATAAACATTAAAGCGCTTAATGTCAACGCCGGACGCAAATGATTGCAAAAAGCTTGGCTGCTAGCGTAATTTCATCATGTCACTTTTTTTTCCAGCGTGGAGAAAATACACACTCGAAATGTGCATCCGAAGAGTGTGGTCGTGGTGGTGGATGTAAAATGCAGATTAAAATTTCATCACACGCAGCTTAATTTGAAGAGCGCCTCCCAAAAAAAAAAACAACCTATCAAAGCAACCCATCAAAAGAGTTCAATGCCAGTTGTGATGATACAGGCGCAAAATAAGCGACGAACCCTTCCCGATGCGCTGGACCGGCCAGACGACCTGGTTGACCTACTTTAGATTTCGGTTACGGGATAAGGGACGTACAGAAATTAAGAAAAACACAAACCGTACTATCAACGTAAAATAACAACACCATATAAACATAGCTCTCAGAGCAGGGCGGTATGCTTTATCACGGCAGAACGTTAATAAGCTGGTTACATTCCGCCGTGCAAAGAGCAAAAACACCCCAAAAAAGTAGCTCACTGTCAGGCGTAATTATTGTCAATTATCGGCACTCGAAAATTGCGATCCACTAAATCGAACGATGACTTTGACGGCAACCGTGCGATGAAGAAAATGTGAAAAGATGATATAAATTGATATTGAAAAGCGATTAAGTTATCAGAACCCTCTTTTTCTACCCTCGATGGAGGGGTGCATGCCGGGTGGTGCCTGCCAATCAGGATGATCAGACTCCAAGCTTCGCCGACTAGTAGGTGTAGTGAAAAGGCAAGGCAAGGTTGTTGATCATCCCGATTGCACTGTTTGGTTGCAATCATCATAAAAATAATCAGCATATGTAGCTGTCAACGTGCCAGTGGTGTGTGCACGGAGCGGATGAATCTACAAGCTAAAATAAAACTTTGGCCAACCTCGCAGTTATGCACCGTTCGCACACAAAATGGGGGAAAACAAAATCCAAAACTGGCCTGCATGAGGTGGACGCATCGCGCGACGAAAATTGGCTACTGGTCAAGAGGTCAATGCAATCATGCGAGCGACAACTCGGCTCGGGCGACGAGCGCGGCCGGCAAACGAGGCAGGAAGCGGAGCAGGATAATTGATGGATTTTTACTCGTTTTTCGGGGGTCTCGCGTGTGTGTGTTTTTACTTCGCTGGCCTCCGCTTGCGCATGGGTCATGGATGATGGCAGAAGAATGGAAGGTACCCCGGCAGGTAGATCTTCGTCACAAAAAGGTCACCATCACTCGGGTTTGCCTTCGGTGGGTGAAGATATCGACGAAATCGATCGTTTTGGATGGGCTCTTGGGTGAGAGATCGTCCGGTACCGAAGCGTTTTGACATTTTCACTTGCAATGAAATCTGCGTGCACATTATTGTGTGCTGTTATGCGGTTTTTTTGCTCTTCTTCTTTTTCGCTCTCGTCTGCAGTGCCTGAGATTGTTGTCGTTTGTCCATGTTTGGACACGCTGGGTGGAGACTGTTTGCTAATCCGCTGGTGATGAGTGATGAGGAATCCATAGCAGGTTTGTGAGCTTCTCGCTGTCTGCTGTCGTTTTCGTTAATGGTTGCACCAAATTGCATACTATATTTTCATGCAAAGCAGGAAGGCTAGTGGTGAAGAAGAGAATTCTCTATTTTGATGCTTATGATAAGCAAGATTAATTGATATGATTTACAATTCATGTTAAAATAACACTGCATTTTTATAAGTAGCTTAGAAGTAGCCTTGAATATTTCACCTTGTAGCAGATTGCAGCCGGTCTCGTAGTACAGTCGTCAAATCGTACGACCTAACAACATGCCCGTCATGGGTTCAAGCCCCAAATGGATCGTGCCGCCATACGTAGGACTGACTATCCTACTATGGGGGGATCAATAAAGTCACTGAAAGCCAAGCCCACAAGTAGTGGTAGTGGTACAGGCAGGCCTTGACCGACAGCGGTTGTTGTGCCAAAGAAGAAGAAGAAGAAGAAGCAGATTGCAGCATTTGAGACTTATTTTAACCTCAAAAATCTGATAACCATTTCATGCTAAGAGGAACAATCCCATTGGTACTCGAACCACAAGCAGCATGTTAAGAGGCGTTCTATCAATCCACGAGTCTAACAATGAGGACCACATTGTTTCAAAATAAAGTAAATGGAGCTAAAGAGTGAATCTATAACAAATTGTAGGAACATAAACACAAGAAATCATTAACATTAGGTTTACGGGCATCTCTCATATTCCTATCTCTATCTCTATCTCTATCCGTCAATTGAGCGGGTGGATGAGAATGGAAAAGAGCGGATGGATAAGGTTTAAAAGAATGCGAGGAATTGGTTGGCTAGCAATTCCATTTGAGGCAACTTTATTAATGTCATTCATTCAAGTTTTTTTTCATGATAATGGGTGGTTTAGAGTTCCTATTTATTCCTGCATTAACTTTTGAAAGGAACATATTAATAAACTTGGGTAAATTTACCTATAGTGGTGGTAGTACCAATAGGATTTCATAACGAAACTCATATCTTTGTTAACGTTCTAAATGACCACATAACAACACAACGCAATTACTAGTTTTTTTAACATAATTGTTATCAATTGTTATTGTTTTATTAAAATTTATTGCCTTTCGACCATATTTACGTATTTTTAGGTATTTTTAACGATAATGCCATTATAGGAACGCAAAATAGACATGTTCCTATAGTGGTCTTAGTTATAAAATCAATAAAAAAAAACATGACATTTTAGATTTTTTTGACGATATTTGTGACATGTTGTACTATTTTCATTAAAATAAGCAACAGAAATGACTTTTCTGTAAGTAATTTGGCCAAAATTTGCTTATCTGACTGAATGAAAAATCGTAAAATATTTTCATCAACCATATTCATACATTTTTTACGATCAAATTATGCAAGAAAATGAAATTATTGCAGTAATCCTTGCTATTCATACGAAAACAGATTCAAAACTAAGATCCTTTGATATTATACACTGTTTTTGAGGCATTCTTGTTTACCACAACTATAGGAACACAAAACGACGGCTATAGGAACCATACCATCATTATAGGTACAACGAAGCAGTCACAAAAATATGTATTTTTTCATTAAATTCATGTGTTTCATGGTAAAAATGGTTGTGATTGCAAAGATAAAACATATTCCAATTGCTATGTGTTAAAATATTAATGAATTTACCTTTCTGGTGCTTTAAATCTTTTAAAGTACATATGTACCCCTACAAATTGCACCACTATTGGTACGTTTATGCTAAATATACTAATTGACGTTTACAAGTCAGATTCGAATATCAACAAAACAATTTCAGAAGCTCAAGATAGAGTTTAGCTGCCAAAAGTTGTTGTTTCACCGTACTGATGCTATTGTAACAGGTGCAATATGAATTTTCAAACTCACAAAAAAAACACCTTCAGAGGCCTTTTGAATCGTTTTGCAAATTCAATTACGCATTTTGAGAATTTTGGATAGAAGTCTATGCTTTTAGACATTTAAGCGTTATATTTATCAAACACAACACACATATTGTAAAAATGAGGATTTTCTGTGCCAAAAGCTACAAGCAATTGCGCATGTAAACTGTTTGTGTCGCTAAATGTTTATGTCGATATTTGTACATCAAAAATCCTCATTTATACAATAAATTCGTAATTTGTCATAAATATAAGACTAAAATGCATTATAGCTTTGATTTCAATTCAAAATTCTCAAAATGCGCAATTGAATTTGCAAAAGGTGAATTTGCAGTCGTTTGTGTTTTTTTATTTTGTATTTTTAAGCCATAATTATTATTTGTATTGGTTTACAGTTTTTGACGGTGTTTATTTAGCCGGTATGCCTTAGTTTGAAGACCATTGCTCTAGACCAGGGGTCTCCGAACTTTTCAGTTCGTGGGCCGCATTGTTTCACAATCAACCTTGTTGAGGGCCATTTTGACACTACCTTAAGAATGAGTGGAAGTTAATGAGATCTCGTTTTAATAAGAAAACACTAATGAAATATATCAAATTTCTGCAGCTTTCTTTTATTGAATCTTGATTTTCATCTTCAAGAAATAAATTAGAAAAGAAAGCTATTTAATTTAACCTTAACCAGGTCTTCGCGGGCCGCATTACAGGGTTTACCAGCATAATAAACAACTGTCCACTTGTTTATAACTATAGTCATTTTGAATAGACACCGCTGTGTACCACTTGCTCACACGTCAGATGGTGTAAGCTACTCTGTCCAATTCAATAACACAATTTTCGCCTTCGATTAGCAACTGTCAGATTCGGCAC
>AXCO02013605.1:0-10088 GCA_000473525.2 Anopheles melas
GGAGAAGGGAAGGACATTTGGAGTGGGCAGCATTACGATAGCGTTATCGATACGCCGTACCCTGCAGGGGTGATGCGAACGCCAGTACGGAGTGATCATAAAATCCATCACCATGACGTGCGTAACGCTGGGCGGCCGATGCCGTCGCTGATTCGTGTTGCTATTTATTCCTCCAAGCTTTTCCGTTTTCTGTACCTTGTTTGTGTGTGTGTGGTTTGTTTGTGGTGCTGGGCTTACCATTTCATCTCGTCGTGTTTCCCACAGCGAGCGCAAGGACGAGCTGCCCAAGATGCAGGTCGGATTCATTGACGTCATCTGTCTGCCGCTGTACAAGGTGCTGACGGAAGCGTTCCCCTGGATCAGCCCACTGTACGAGGGTACGATGGACAACCGACAGCACTGGCACGATCTGGCCGAGAAGGTGGAGATGGGGTTGACCTGGATCGATCACGACACGATCGACAAACCGGTGGAGGAGTTTGCCAGTGAGTTTCGTTGACAGCTTGTTGGTGTGTTGGGTTGGTATATTATTTTAACCTCTTTCTGCGCTCTTTTTTCAACTTCAAGCTGGCAAGGAACCGTTGGCCGACATCGAGTTCACGGTAACGACGCTCAACTGTGCCCACCCGGAAGACAAAACCGAAACGACGCCAGTGCACGAGCGGAAGCCTCGCTTCAGCAGCCTGCGCAAGACAGGTGCGCTTGGGAAGGCCGTCCGCAACAAGCTCTCCAAATCGGTGCACCACAATGCGCCGGCCACCGGTACCGAGCGACCATCGTCGATTGTTTCCCAGCCCGGCAGTACCAGGAGTGGCACGGACGACGGCATGCCAACACCGATCGGTGGCGATCACCCTGTGGTGGCGGCTGGACTGGAGACTAAGGATCACGGCACCGATCAGCACCACGAACAAGCGATGTCGCACTCTGTCCCGGTGACACCGGGCAGCGGGATGCCTCCGACACCGGTGCAGGACGGACCGGCGACACAGCCACCAAAGCATCCTACCAAGCCGGTCAAGAAGCGCTCCAAGCTGTGCATGCTGTTGTGACCCAAGTTTTACACCGACTCGTCGGATGATGCCGGCAGTGGCAGTGGTTCGGCCGCCGACAGGGAGAATGCCGTCTAGAGCGAGTGTGAGATAGAGAGAGAGAGAGAGCCACAACGGTGAAGACGTAAGCCATTTAGCTCAGACGCCGTCCTCCCGACCGTATTGTAGCGTTGTTTTTCGTGTTGTAGCGAAGGTAAAAGAAAAACATTCCGTAAACCAGCGGACCAGTGATGGGAATCTGGAAAGGGGAAGTGACTGGAGAGGAAGTATAACGAATAATCGGATCGCTTTTTGGTCACGCTGTTTTAGCATACACGATACAAATTTTCGAACAACCCTGTTGATGCGGGGCTGTTTGGACACAAGGCTGTTAGTTCAATGTTGGTTCTTAGTCCTAGTTTTTCCCTAGTGTGGAATTTGTAATAGTTACACTGTAGTTATAAATATGCTCAAAAGAAAATCCCAAAGAGTGTAAGGGTGCATGTCTGGGAGTGGTTTGCAAAGGAAGGGCAAGGAGAGCTTCCCCAGCCGGCCCAACCGGATAGGATACATCTAATGGTCAATTTAGGAAACTTACCATACATAACACCACCAGGCAACGGTAGGACAGTAAATCTGTTCCTGTCCTTACTTGTTATGCAAATGAGAATAGGAAAGAGAAAATGACGTGAAAAAATTGAAGAAAAAAAACACACACACAATCCAACCTCCCGCAGAAACCAATTGGTGTTAGCATCCGTGTGTGAGTGTCTGTTGCACTGTGTTGCATGTTGAATCCCGGGTCAGAGAATGCAAAAACAATCCCCTCCCCCCCTCCTCCATCTGAAACAAACATATAAATGAACCGAGCCAGCGGTTTTCGGTCTGACAGGTTCTGGTGGCAGAACGAAAGTCCTAGTCATTAGTGGTCGTTTCTAGCATGCCATGATTTCGTAGATATTAAGCACTCAGTATAAGTGTGTGTAAGAGAGAGAGAGAGAGAAAGAAAGAGAGAGAATGAGAAGTACAGAAATAGAAATAGAAAGAAAAAGCTTACCACATCCTTGATGTACCGAATTTTTGTCGGTGAATTAGTGATTGTGGTTGTTGTGGCAACACGAATGTGACTGTGGTTCCCTTTTTCCCTGCAGTTTTTCTTCCGGTTGTTGTGGGTTTCGGTGAGAATATTGAGACAGAGGGAGAGATCATTTTGCGTTGTTATTCGTTAAGCTGCAACAGACCATAGCAGATAGATGTTAGAGTACATTGAAACCAAAGCAAAAGTCGGTGTAGTTTGCTGTGAGCCGTGAAAGAGACAAACTCCAAAAGGGTAGAACAAAACATTGTTCATACAAAGCACTGGACGGGAATGGGCACCACTGCAAAGGTGGAAAACCGTCGCAGGACCAGACCGGCAAGTGGTGGTGCGATTATCGCTGGCTTGTAAGCTGGAAAAGCTCGTTGTATGGAATCGTTACGCTGATGAAAGCTTGCCGATAAGAATGTGATGTGGGGAGCCGGGCAGTGTAGCGGCGCCCCGTGCAGCCAACAATCGTCCTTTAATGCAGTCCCACGTAGTGGAATGACACAAGCTCTTGTTTCCCCTAGCAATACTACTAGCTCCGCACATCGCTTTATGCACTGGTGCTATTGTTTTGTTTGCAGTTGTTGCGCTTTCTCACCGTAAGGTTGAAGGCATCTTAAGAGAGGATCGAGAGGACGCACCAGCAAGGTGGTTGGTGATGTTTTTGTTAGTATTTCTTAGTTTACCATTTTACTTTTCTCGTTTTTGTTCGCATGATATGTTGTACATTTCAGGTTTAAATGCTTGGTTGTGCTCTTTTACGCGAGTGCTGCTGGTTTTAGTAGAGCTTTTTTGAACGCATTGTGCTAGTAGTTGGGTTATCTACACCCGAAACAATTCAATCCATTGTGTGGGAGATATGAATGTGAAGTTTGGAGCATGACTGTTAAGAAGAACAAGGTTAAAGTGTACGTTAAATGGTGAATCCAAAGTATCTATTGTTCTTTGTCGCTTGATCGCTCCTGCAAATTATAAAACAATCCACCATGTATCGTTGCGACTGAAATTTGGAGACGTTTTGAAGCAATTGTATAGTTGATCTAGGATCTTCTTAGTAAAAAAAAACAGACATGCCGGAAGCATCAAATATGTTAGTAGCAAGAAAATGAAAAAAAAAACATGTTGCTACCTTCCCAAAGGTGGTTTGTTAGAAAGTTTTTCAGCTTGCTTAGCAGATGATGGTGCTGATAGAAAAATCAATCTAAACCGTATGAAACGGCATGCTAAGCAAATCAGTAATAATTAAATGCGCGGAAAATAGTACACTTTACATGTTCCAGTAATAATTAGCTGCTAAAAGAACAAAAACAAAACAAAAAAACAAATACCGTGTCTTTGATGGTTAGAAACATTTTTGTGATTATATATCGATATACTTTTTTGTGATGCAGCAAACTTCAGTCCATGCTAGGAGACAAGAGTGTACGAAAGGGTACGAAACACTCCTATCGGCGAAAGGCAAGAGCAATGGAGCGAAAGAAAGAGGAAAAAATATTGTAAGCACAGAATGATATGAGGGAGATTTATTTTATTTCAAAACATCCGAATATATTTTATACACAAACTCTTTCTCTTCTCTGGCACAACAACCGTTGTCGGTCAAGGCCTGTCTGAACAAAAAGTGGGCTTACTCATGGCATGATAATCAGTCCTACGTATAGGAGCACGGTAAATTCAGGACTTGAACCCATGACGGATATGTTGTTGATGTCGTACAAATTAACGATTGAATCAAAATAAAAACAAATCACATAAATCGAACTCTAACCGTGATGGCCAAAAAATGACCGATCGAAGAACGACTGTTCTGGCATCTACAATATCTTGGCACTATTAGACAAGAAACAGAGCATCGAAAGAGTTTCAGAGCATTTAAGGAGCCAACAGTTCCGAATGGCCGACGACCGTAAGCGACAAGGAGCTGATGTTGAAAATGAAGACCGAGGGAAACATCGCTACATCGCTGCGTTCACTTGGTCGGGAGGTCGATGCATTCGGCCCAACAGTAAAATAGTACCTGGGAAACTTGACCAAACATATCAAGAAGCAGAAATCCCGTTCACTAACTTCGCTGCGGCAAGCAATGACGCCAAAACTCAATGCGATCATTTAAGGTGAATTTTGGCGGAGTTTCGATATGACATCTAGTCCGCGATCCAGTCCAACATTCCCCAGCTGCGTCATATTGACATTTTATGGTCTAACATGATGCAAAAGCTCTATTGTAACAATTGTGTTGCGAAAAATGAGAAGGAAAATCGAAGGTGGATCTTAACAACATCCCTACACGCATGGCGGACGAAGGCCATGGCGAATGATTCGGATAACTAATGAAACGCAGCTGTAATTCGTTTTTAACATGCAATCAACGATACAGTTGACTTATCCCCACCGATTATCAGCGAAGATGAGGTGGATGCTGCCATATCGCTACCGAATCTTTCGTATGCCTCTGGGCCGGACAACATTCCCAGTGCAATTCTTATTCACTGTAAGGCTGCTCTTTTGCCTATTCTGACTCAACTTTTCAACAAATCCTTACAGTCGAAATGCTTCCCGCAAATATGGAAATCTTCTTACATGTTTCCTGTCTTTATAAAAGGGGAAAAATGTGATATATGTAACTATCACGATATCTCTATGGTATGAACTTGTAGTAAGCTGTTTGAAAAAGTTATGTTCCGCCACATGTCCTATGCTTTCATGCCTGTTATCTCTGTTATGCAACACAAACCTACTTCATTTGCTTCAATTTTGCTACACCAAGGGCCTCTAGGTTGATGTCATCTCTGAGCTGCCTTTGACAAAGTCAACCACTAATTATTGCTCGCCAAATTATTGAAATATGGTACACACTCAAATTGTTTAGCATGGTTAGAAAGCTACCTAATGAACCGTTGCATTAATGTAAAAATTAGAACAACTTTTTCTGACCCTTTCTGAAACTTTTCTGGTATTACATTTGAGTACATCTGGGACCACAGATACTATTTTATGCAACATTTTAGGCCGCGTGGTCAATATAGTTTGAGGTTGAGGCTTTAGGTCATTGGTCTCCAAACTACTTGGTGTGTGTTAAAATGATTACTGTATAATTTTGACTATTCTGAATTTTAATATTGGATGCATAAAGACGATAATCTAGCTGAAGAAATTTTATTTGTTCCGTGTAATATTTTCATATCAAAACGAGATTTCAACCCATTAGCTGAAAGTAACGTTAAAGTGGCAATCAATGAAGTTTTTACACAAAAAACAATCCTCTACCGGGGTCTCCATTTTCTTGGCTTCGCGGATGACATCGACATCATCGGCCGGATAACGGCGAAGGTGTGTGAGGCGTACATCCGACTCAAACGCGAAGCAGCAAGAATTGGATTGAGAATCAGTGCGGCGAAGACGAAGTACCCGCTTACCGGAGACTAAGACCATCTGGGAAGCAACGTATTAGTTAACGGGGACAATCTCGAGGTAGTAAAGGAGTTCTGCTGTCTCGGGACGGTCATTACATCTGACAAAGACATCAGCACCGAAATCCGGAGACGCATTGTGCAGGGGAATCGTGCATACGATGGGCTTCACCGACTGCTGAGAATCAGAAGACATCGAGACCACACGAAATATGAGATATATCGCACATTATCGTGTTTGGAGGAGTAGGATAAACCACGAGCTTGCTGAGCTCTGCGGTGAACCGAGCATCCTGACGGTGGCGAAGGCTGGCAGGATGCGATGGCTGGGACATGTTATGAGGATGCCGGATGCGGCACCACCAAGAAGGTGTTCAAAAGCGATCCTTAGTAGCGGCATGAAGCGCAGGGGAGCACAGCGAACTCAATGGCTGGACCCAGTTGCGGATCTAACGGTAGGCGGACTAGACAGTCGCCTGGGGCCCCGTAGATCGCTAGTCTATAGTATGCCGTATGTATTAGTAGTAGACATAGTACTAACGACAAGGGCCCCCGGAAGGATTAACGTTGGGACCCCCCCCCCCTCCCCCGTCAGCAAAAATCTTAGGGCATGTGACTGATGTGACTGACTGAAATTTGGATAAAAGTTGCCAAAAACACATTTATTTATTTGGCATGAAAAGAAGTTGTTGTGGACAGACCGCTGCCTCATCCTGAGGGCTCACTGATGACAGCAGGGCTGTCATCCGGTGACGTCCTCAGTGAGGATCGCGGCGCGAGCAGGACCAGTCGTCCTCTCCCCGCATTGCGTGTGTGTGGCGGCGATACTATTTATATACGTGTTATTGTAAATGATACCAAAGATACTGATAATATACATATTCTGTTTGTGCCGTACATCACCGTCTCACGTTTCATTTGTGCGGACACAACAGTTGTTGTGGACAGACCGCTGCCTCATCCTGAGGGCTCTCTGTTGACAGCAGGGCTGTCATCCGGTGACGTCCTCAGTGAGGATCGCGGCGCGAGCAGGACCAGTCGTCCTCTCCCCGCATTGCGTGTGTGTTGCGTTTATATTATTTATATACGTGTTATTGTAAATGATACCAAAGATAGTGATAATATATGTATTCTGTTTGTGCCGTACACCAACGTCGTAATGTTTCATTTGTGCGGACACAACAGAAGTCGTCAAGGGCCACATTTTATGCACCCGATGGAATCATTTGGTTTGCGAGCAGCAGTTTGCTTGGAGACCCCTTTTTTGAATGACCACTCATCTAGAAGGAATTGAAATATTAAAAAAAAAACATGTTAATAAATATGAAAGGAAGAAAATAATTAAAAAAATGTTAATAATGTAAATTAATCCTTGATCTTAAACCGGGAAAGGAATCCGAGGGCCATTCTGAAGGAAGATATGGACCCTTCTATTTGACTCCTATCCGAACAAGTCCAAGCTTGTAGGTATCATAATGGTGGTGGCCATCTAATCTCTGAACTAGAAGGTTTTTTTGTACATCCCATGACTCCTTACTACCAACTTCTATTTTGTGTTGCTAGCTTGTATGCAGCTGTAAACAGTTACAAGCTTATGGTAGTAGTAAAAATGGGAGGACGAAACTGGGACATGTCCAATTGCCTTTTTCTATATACAGTGGAGCGCCGTTTATCCAGATACCTATTATTCGGCTGTCCGTTTATCCGTGCTGTTGAGAAATAACAGTTCAATGCAAAGGTGTCATTGCGTTCTGAGTAGGTTATTTGAAAAAAAAACGGGCGAGGTCAAGTCCCTAGTTGCAAAATCTCGTGCATACAGAATACACCAAATAATTTCGAACTTGTAGCAAAGCGCACGACAGATTATCGTTTTGCCCACGTGAAAGATGGAAGGGTGACGACTTTAATTTTCCTTAACCTAACTATGGTTGATGACTAGTAGGATATTTAAAATATGAATATCAAAAGAAGATTGAAGGCCTAGACTTAAAACAAAAACTTACATTAAAGCAATTTAAACAATCATTTAACAGTGAACTTTCCAACGATGCTTTTCTCAATCAGTAAACACTAATTAATCAAGTTGGGTTGTTATTTACAGATAAATATAGAACCATCTCTTTCGTCTCATTTATTATTAGCTCCCGCACAAATGCATCCCACTATTTAACGTTGCACTCGTTCTTTCACTCACCGATCTATCCCACCATCATCGACACCAGTGCATGAGATGTCGGTGATGCAAAACAGTTCAAGAAACGGGATCACCCTAAACGGAACGAACTAACATATTAAAAATAATCGCTTGTCAATACACTAATGGGTACAGCTGCAGCCATTCGTTATATTTTAGTGCCCGGACGATTACATTCGCCCAACGTTGTCGGTCGTTCAGGCGTTGGCCCTCGTGTGTTTCCAAGGTGTGGCGAAAAATTGATGTAGTAAAATTGGTAGATAGATAGATACAGAAAGAGAGAGCACTTTTGTCGTTATGCACATCCCATCCCGCAGTTCACTCTCCATTGTTCTGGTTTACTATACATTAGAAAGGTGAGAGGGGCCTGTGTTGGAATAGGAATGCTTGTGATGATATCGTTAATCGTTGGAGCAAATCGTCTTTCGACGTCGATTGCACATCTAATGCCCTTCAAACAACCGACGGCTCCCAATCAGTGCACATCAGCGCCGATCAGTGCGGATCATCGTGCAAAGGGGGAATAGCGCTGACCGCGTTGGCGATATTTTGGATACGATAAAAAGGTTCACTACTTTTAAATATATTCAACATGTTCTTGTTCGTCCCGCTGACGCTGAGCACAGAAAATCTTCTCGAGCGTATCGTTGTCTAGTTCGTAGACGTTCTCTACAGGAATAATGTGTCTATGGGGCAGTCGAAGAAGTCGTACCTGAAATATGTGTTCGTTTTGCGTATACGTGTCCTTGTGTCTGGCGTGTCTGTCCTGTCGCGGTCCTACCGATGAGGGGAAGTCCTGGATTGCATACCGCAAGGGTACGCTTTCCCGCCCCGCACTGTATCGTCGATTGGAAGTTTTGTTTTATCTTTAAGTTTCCATACGATTGCTGCACGCTAATGCTGCGTTTCCTGCTTATTCGCCGGAGGACACGTTGGGCTACGCATGGGCGACACCTTCCTACATGAAAAACTCCTCCGTTGAATGGGACAGCGGCAGTCACGTACGCCCCGGCCGGTCCAGTATGGAAATTTCTATTACGCGCAGCCCGCGATACACTGGGTCCGTGATCTGTAGTCCCTTTGGATTGTACACCCGCTCGTTCTGCATCGCAATGTATTTCGACACCTTCCGGAGACACTGCAAGTGGAACATTAAACTAACGTTTACACAGACACTGCGGACGAGTCGTCATCGCCGTTACTCACCTTTTCGTAGTGCGTTTCCGTGCAAATGTAGATCAAGTACGCCGTGATACAGGCCAGACATCCCTCGCAGTACGTGCTGCAGGAGCCTTTCTCCGCCTCCGCGAAATATTCGTTCAGTTTGTTCATGGTGCTCTCGAAAGTGTGTCTATCGATCTGCAAGGAAAAGCGTCAGCGCCGAAAGAGCCATGCTGAGAGGTTCAGGTATCAACAACACTCCAACCAGTCTTACCCTACTCTCCAACTCCGGGGGGAAACGGTTCTGGAACTTTACCGACGTGCCTTCGCTGTAATCCCGCTGGATGAATACTTTCATGTAGTTTGGCTGGGCGGTGGCCGGTGTGCCCGGCTGGGACATTCGTACATTGGCCATAGCGGATGCTAGCTCGCGGGTTAGTTGCTAGTGCCCCCGTTGTGTTGTTTTTGCTGAACGCTCTCCCTTTGTGTCGTTTACATGAACGTACGCAAAATGCAGCACACAATCTTGCACAGTCACCACTCCACGTAGATTTCCGTGTAGCGAATTAGCTAACACATTTAGCAGTGGCTATATAGAACAGCGCTGAGCCGTACGCTCGGGGAAAAATCGCGAAAAGTATCAAATTTCTGCCACCGAAATGATAATGTTTTCGATTTTTTTCGTTCTTTATTTTTTCTCGTCTTCGTGTTGTCATATTTGACAACTGTCATGAGAATATAAATATTATGACCAAAGTAAAATGCTCCCATAGTCCCAAAGCGCGACCAAATTTTTATAATTGAATTGAAAAAAATATGAAGAAAGAAAAAAAAAGTTGTACAATGTAATTGGCTGTAATGAAATTAATTGTAAATTGGTAGATGTATTTTTGTTTAGTACACCAACTAGGCCAAAACAGTAAGAATTGCCCGTAGTGCATTATCCAGAATATCTACCAAAATGAAGAAAAGGGACAGATAGATACAATGAGCGATAATCGACGAAACGGCTGACAGTTTGTACTCGAAAATATTTGAATTTGGCCCGTTAGATATATCGATAAAAATTTCCAAGTGGAAAATTGGTAGAATTTTTTTTCCAAAGTTCATTTTATTTATTTTTAAGTTTTTATTTATCAACGTTCTAATTTACTATTCACTGATCTATCAATACTGCAATAAAAAAGAACCGAATACTAGTTATAATT
>AXCO02013608.1:0-10409 GCA_000473525.2 Anopheles melas
AAATGAAATGAAATGAAATGAAATAAAGTGTTAAAAGAAGAAAAGAAGAAGAATAAAGTGTTCCACAGCTATGAGAACTCCTGGAAAACCCTGTAATGCTTTTGGTTCGGAATGTTAGCCCACAAATATGTAAAATATGTATTGTAATAAGCTTTTCTTTTAAAAACAAACCAATCCTTTCGCGGATCACGTTTGTTTACGCCACGAACAACAAGTGGTCCGCGGACCATGGGTCGAGTTCACTCGACTATTGGTTTCGTCAGAATGCCCGCTCACTGGAGATAAAACGATATGGATAAACGCTGATGGATATGCATATTTAAGAAATGTTTTAAAAATTACTTCATGGATTAGAGGGATGATAAAAAAATCAGTTAATTGCTTGATGTATACCAAATTCCAGTGGAATTTCCAGCTTTAACCTTCTTTTTGTAAAAAAAACAAATGGTATGGTGAATGGAATTGTTCCCTCAAATCGGCTTTTCATTCGGTACCTTTCGGTCTACCCAACCCGACTGGCTGTTGCCTTCGTGTCCTTGCGCGAGCCTTCCAAAACACTACTTTCCACGGCTTCCACGGACTTGGCAAGGTATAAAAAGGGACCAAACATTCCCGGAAGCTTTCAGTATTAGTGCCAATGCGAACCCACGCGGACGGGTCCCGGAAAAAAAGCACGTGGCCCAGTGGCACTAACTTTACTACCGTTCTTCTGGCACGCCCTCTGGCAAAACCGGAAACATGTGGACAGCAACGAAGTGACTTTGAATGCGATTGTGGGGGTGTGTGAGCGTGTGTGGGTGTTTTAGTGAACTTTCGTGTTGGTGTGAGTAAGAAGTGTGAAATAGTGATGGGGATGGGGTTTTGTGTGGAGGGGGAGGGGGGTCTTTGATTTCTTAGCGATTCAAACGGGGAAAGGGGGTCTTATTTGCGCTTGGTGTTGTGTCGGAACGTACCGTCGGAAATAACGAGACACAGATACAAACAACACCCAAGCCTGAACATGTGCTTGTTTGCCCGTGCACATACGTGGGAGGGTAGCTGCAAATAGGAGCATTAGTAGTGGGTGCAATAGTGATAGTCGCAGCAGGCTCTGCTCATCCATGGTTAACTGTGATCCGCGTGGAATTTGTGCGAGAGTTGGTGGGTGCTTGCTTAGTATTGCGTTCGATGCTTAGCTGCTTAGTGTGTGTGTGTGTGTGCGAAATGCAAACATCACGTTACGGTCTCTGGCTTAAACGTTTATCCTTTTCTGTTCCGCCCTAAACCTCCAACGATGCCCAGTATATCTGGCGTTCTGTACGAGGCATGTGTAGGTTGCAGACAGGAGAAAGAGAAGTGAAAGGACTGCAGCAATGAACAAGAAAGCAGCAGCAGGAGCGTGTTGATAGTGTTCGATTAGAGGCGAAACAAAGTGGCAAAGCGAGAGCGCGAGCGCGGATAGTAGTGCGATACTTATGCGGGAATAGAATGCGGGAACTACAACTGCCAGAATAATGTTGATGCTAACCCACATTGGCCCGAAACCGGGCCAAACTAGACCAGCTGTGTGGGCCCCGTCCTTAGCTCTGGTGCTCGGTGCTACACCGAGGGAATGAGGTCTATTCGGGGGAAGAAAGGAAGGCAAGCAGCCGACGTCGCGGTATGATCGTCAATTTTTGGCGGAATGACACAGTTCCGTGGCTGAGTGCACGACGAGCCAGCCTACCGAGTGATGTTGTGATTGAGGCTCACGAATATCTGTAGCGTTATTGTGCAGCGAATTGCCTCGCTCTTTGTCTCTCTCTCTCTGTTCGGGGACTACGGGTAGTCCGCGCTGTGCCCGATCGGCACAGTTCAATGGAAGGCTCCAAAGTGGGAGGAACAGTGCCATCTGCTTGAGGCTTGAAACAACCGTCCGGATTTGCCGCTTGAGAGTGGACGCTTCATTAACCGCCGGCGCCATGAGCATGGAAGATGAACTAAATAGCTGTAGCAGCAGTGATAGCGGTTCGAGCAGCGAGTGCAGAGTTAGCTGCAGCACCAGCAACGGCAGTGGCACGGGACGTAGCAGCATCAGCAGCAGCAGCGGCGAAAGCACTCCTGCCACCAGCAATGACAGTGATAAGGCCAGTGATACTAGCAGCAGTAGTCTGTGTAGCAGTGAAACTGACAAGGATAACGAAAGTGATGCGGACAGAAGGAACGGTTCCCAGTCCGGCAGTGCGGCACACAAAAATGGCACAACCGCAAAGGACGAAACGGGCAGCTGTCGGGTTGGCGACACCGATAAGGAGGCGGTGGTCGCGACCGGTGGCAGCAGACCGACGACGACGGCGGCAACGACAACCACCGGGAAAGTTATCGAGGGCAATTTGGGGCCGCTGACAGCGACGGTAAAGTTTATCAATCCGTACAAAAACAACTGGATCAATGCGGATCGATTGAACGAGCTGCGGAAGAAGGTGCAGGACGCGACCAAGCACCACCGCGTCTTTCTGCTGCGCGGCTCCTTCCACACCGTCCGGCGGGCGCTGGTCGAGCGGGGATGGGTCGAAAAGCTGGACGGGTTTCGCGTGAAAGCGCAAGCGTCCACCTCGTCGTCCGGCTTCATACTGGAGGATCTGGTGTCGCAGCTGCCGGAGCGCAAGCCGGGCGAGTCGCGCAAAAACCACATCGCCAAGTGCGAGCGCAGCATCATGTCGCGCTTTCTCGAGCACACGCCGATCGATTTCCTCTGGACGGCGCGGCGCGAGAAGGCGGACTGGCTCGATCTGACGAAAAACTCGTCGCTCATCATTAACCGCTTCGCCAAGGCGCCGTTCACTACGAAGGAAGGCCTCTGCTCGGCGCTGCACGATTTCCATTGGTTCTACGAGGAGGGCATGTCCGAGACCTACTTTCCCCGGTGCTACAACGTCTGGAACCCGGAGGAGTTGAACGAGTTCGTCGACAATTTCCGGTTGACGGCGTCGATGGGCCTGCTCAAGTGGCTCATCGAGCGGCACGGGACCGAGGGCGGGGGAGGCGGCCTCGACGCCATCATCGCAGACGATGGTAACGTGCCGAGCACGTGCATTACCTTTGCACTGACGCGCTGCAAGGAGTACCTGGACTACTGTCTGCACAACGACATCGACATCGAGGAGGACACGAAGGTGTGGGACCACGACTGGGACGTCTTCCTCACGCACCACTATCTGCTCACGCATGAGGACAACCGGATACAGCTGCTGAAGGAAGAGCGGGAAGCGGACGCGATCGAGCACTACCTAGCCGAGGCGAAGTCGGTGCTGGAGCAGATCAAGAGCTACTGGCCGCAGTACGCACTGGACGGGTACCTGAACATCTGGATCGTCAAGCCGGGCAATAAGTGCCGCGGCCGGGGCATTCATCTGATGAACAACATCAAGCAAATCATTGCCATGGTGAACCCACCGATTGTCAGCAAAACGCGCTACGTGATACAGAAGTACATTGGTAAGTACAGCAGGACAGTGAAGGAATGCAATGCCCACCCGGAAAGACACGCATTGGTATTGGTGGGCCAAAGGAGCGGGGTTTGCACGCATTATTGGGCGCATGGTTGCCGTACTGGCGGCGACGGAACTAGCAGGCAGGCGTCGTGGAACGTTTCATAACGTGCTAGGGACAATGTTTTTTACCATAGAAACAACTTGGCGCTTGGCATTCAGCTGTTTTCCCTTGCAAAACTCCCTTTTTTCTCGGTCTTGGTACCGCAGCGGGGGCCAACAAAGTGGAGTTATGCAGTTTTCATTCCTGTGCACTGTCTTCAGTGTTCGATCGACCAAAGCAAAATGTAGTTTTTGTTCTTTTCCGTGTTCCGAGCGAGCAAGACAGTGTTTGCAGTTAGTGAGCGATAGTGTTTGGAAATTTGTTTAAAAAACGTCTAATTTTGGGGTTTTGGGATGAATAAATCGATCAACATTTTAACATTTTCCACTAGCAGTGATCAGTAGCGTTTGCGAAGCAAAACAAAAAAAACGGCTCCACCTTATACATTGCCGACATGATTTCAAGCCCCGTTCGTGTGGCCGGATCGCGCTGGTGCTGGTCGGTCCTTCCTTCCTTCCGTTTCAGAGCGACCACTCATTATTCACAACACCAAGTTTGACATCCGGCAGTGGTTCATGATCACCAGCGTGCAGCCGCTCAACATCTGGTTCTACAAGGAAAGCTATCTACGCTTCAGCTCGCAGCAGTACAATCTGATGAACTACCACGAATCGGTGCACCTGACGAACCATGCGATCCAGAAAAAGTACCACAACGCGGTGCGGGACGAGCGGTTACCGCACGAGAACATGTGGGACTGCCACACGTTTCAGGCCTACCTCCGGCAGATCGACAAGTACGAGATGTGGTCGGAGCGTATCTACCCCGGCATGCAGAAGGCAATCATTGGGTCGCTGCTGGCCTGCCAGGACAACATGGACCGGCGGCCGAACACGTTCGAGCTTTACGGGGCGGATTTCATGATCACCGAAGACTTCTATCCGTGGCTGATCGAGATCAACTCGAGTCCCGATCTGGCACCGAGCACGAGCGTTACTGCCCGGCTCTGTCCCCAGTGCGTGGAGGACACGATACGAGGTGAGACATCTTTGGTCGCTGCTTTCTTGGACAGCGCATTTGGTGAATACATTCCCTGTTTCTCTCTCTCTCTCTCCCCTCCTCTCTCTCTCTCTCTCTCTCTCTCTCTCTCTCTCTCTCTCTCTCTCTTTCTGACCACTCCCACACAGTGGTGATCGATCGGCGGACTGATTCGAACGCGCCGACCGGTTCGTTCGAGCTGATCTACAAACAGGTCATACCGAAGACGCCCGCCTACATGGGGCTCAATCTACAGCTCCGCGGTCACCGCATCACACCGAAAAGCTCCATCAAGAAGGACCGCTTGCGGATGCTGCCCCTGAAGCCGGTCCAGAATGTGCTGCAGGTGTCCCGGCTGGCGACGTCGGCGGCGGCTGCATCCGCTGTGAAACAGTCCGCCTCGCCGGTCATAATGGATCTGATCGAGTGCATGCAGTTCCGGGACGGTAAGCCCGTGGACGACGCCGACTTGTCGCGCCACCATGGGCTGGTGCGGGGGACGGGCCCCTGTGGCGTTACCTCGGCCACACTGTACAAGCGGTCTAACTTTTCGCACAAGAGCCAAAACCTGCGGTACGACTTTGAGAAGAAAAAGTCGTACATCATCTCGAAGACGGGCGAGCTGTTCCGGCGGAATGGGACCGGCAGCGGCTCCAAGTACCTGACCGACGGCGACACGTACATAGACAGTGTGGAAGCCTGGGAGCGGGCTACGACTAGCTTCTTCCAGCATAATTTCTCCAACACGCTCAGTTCGCTCACCGTTGGCAACGCGCGAACCGGGTCGGAATTAGCGGATGAAGGACAATCTCGCCCGGCTCCCGGCGGCAACAGCTCGGCGTCCGGTGGGGCAGGCAAGTGTACCATAAAAGTAACGGACTGCGACGACTGCAGCAGCAGCAGCAGCAGCAATAGTAGTCAGTGCAACTCGGACTCGGAAAAGCGTACCGCCAGCGTGGAGAACCTTTCCACTGCTACCGCCCAGCATACGGTGCCATCAGCCAGCGGCGGCTTCCCGACCGTTATCCGTTACGGCACGCGGCACACGACGGGGGGCCGCAGTAGCACCACGACCTCGAACAACTTCTACACGCTGGGCTTTAGTTTGCGAACGACAGCAAGACCATCGAAAGCCGTCGGTTCGAAGCAACCGGGCCACAAACTGCATCACGCACAATCAGCCGAGGACCTGCCAGCATCGTTCGCTGGGGAGCGTACGACCGCCACGTCACCGTTGCACCATCGTTCCGGCACTGTCGGCGGTATGGTGGAGCCACCGTCTGCAGTCTCTGGACCCACCGTGGGCTCAACGTCCGGGGCTTTCTAGCAGCCGTGGAACACCGCCACCCGCTGCTGGGGCGGAAGGAACGGTGATGCATTTTCTCAGCTACTGCTAAGGTCCAGCTTTGCACCACACACCGGCAAATCATCCTTTTCCTCTTCCACCACCACCACCACTCACCTGATTCCACCAATCTATAGCTCCTGTTGCTCCTCGTCCTCCGCTTCCTCCTCCACACCGGCAACGGCCACCAACGCATCTTCCTTTCTTCCCGCCAGGTCGCTGCAATCTTCCCATCACTGGCACTCGCGCTGCAATCTTCCCATCACGCGCGGTCACTGCTTCATGGGCAGCGGCACCACCAGTAACCATGGTTACGGCATCAGCAAAGCTACGGCCACCTCTTCCACCAAAGCTGCCGCTGCTGCTACTGCTACAAGCAACGGCGTAGGCGCCGGCAGCCGCCACAGCAGCTACCATAGCAATAGTGTTGTAAAAAGTAGTAGACACCATGCAGCCACTCCCGCCACACGTTTCCAGGAAACGCTTTTCCGTGTACCTCTGGTGAAAATTCAAGGTTCTTCCTTACTTAAACCAAATTGTTTTGTGTTTCAGTAAATTCTAGTGTACGTTTACTTGGTGTATAAGTGTGTATGTGTGTGTGTTTATCCGGATTCCGTGGCAGCGGCAGCAGTAGTAGCAGCGGATAGTCCCGTTCAAAATCCGGAAATTGTAGGTCCAGTAGCGTCTCCTAGGAAAAGAACGTGTTTGTTGGTGGCTGGAGCGAAAGATAACATATTTAAATCTCTAAAGCCTTTAGTGTAGCTAAATTTACGAAACTCTCGTGTTCACTCGTGTTTACCTGCCCAGTGCGACGACTGCATTGCTTATCATTAAAATAAATCGCCAGCTGTTGCATAGGAAAATTGAATCGCTCTAGTGCTAAACGAAGTAGCTAAATGAAATGCATCTAAAACTTAAATTTGTTACCAGTGATGTATGGGACAGTGATCCCGGTGTTGATCTAGCGGACATAACGCTAGAGCTGGGCGAGATCGATTATGGCCGGCAGCTCGACCAGCGGTTTGAACAGGCACCGGTACAGCTTACCAGACGGTTTCTCAAAGGGTTACCTGCGCTAGAGCCACCACCTTCCAATCCGCACAAACGTCACCAATGTCCGGGCCCTGCTGGTGCTGTTCCCGGTGATGATGGTGATCGTCCGCTATCGCCACTCTCGCGTCCATTTCCCCAGCCAAAGGCTAGCCAGCATGTGCACACCTTCCCGCGCATGGCGCCACGGTTACAGCCCCCCGACGACGACGAAGACGCAAACCGTACGCCAAAGCACAAGTTTTTCCGCAACTATAGCTTCGATTTTCTCAAGCAAAAGCAGTTGAAGGCAAAGATTGCGTCGGCGGTGGAGAAGAAGCACATCTTCTCGATCGTTGGCCACTATCCGGCGCTGCGGAAAGCGCTCAAAACACGCCACTGGCTCGAAAAGCAAACCTTCCGGAGTGCGCTGCTGCGCGAACTGTCCCATCACGCGCTGCTGCAGAAGGCGTCGAACGGTAACGAGTACGAGGAAGCGCTCGTGTCCAAGTACCTGAAGCCGTACCTGCCGTACTTTATCTGGCAGCATCGGAACATGCGCGACTGCAAGCAGGACCGCTTCTACGCACCGTACCGCAGCCGCATACACTACGAGCGGCCGTACGATTTTGCCGTGAAGGAGAACCTGATCCGCCTGATCAATGCGTCCCACTGGCATCAGGAAGAAGGGTTCGCCGAGCTGGACTACCCGCGCACCTATCTGCTCGATACAGAGGACATCATTACCAAGTTCCAGGAGGACTATCAGCTCACGATCGTGAGCAGCTTCCTGCACCACATGGCCAAGCATCTGGAGCACGCGTTCGACGACGAGGGCACGCTGCCGACGGACGTGCTGACAACGGCGATGAAGTATCTGCGCTACTATCTCGGCTGTGCGCAACACGAGGACATCGACCATGAGGAGTTTTGCGAGCCGCTGCTAACGCCGGAGAACAGGCACGAGATGGAGCAGCTGCTGGCGGGCGAGGCCCAGTTCTGTAGCATACCCGGGTACGAGGTGCTGTCGCTGGTGGCGCAGGTGAAAAAGCTGGTGCACGAGGCGGCCAAAGTGTTTCCGGACATGAAGATCGACGGGATACGCAACATGTGGATACTGAAGCCCGGCAATCGGTGCCGCGGGCTGGGCATAATGCTTTTCAACGACGATCGCAAACTGCTCGAGCACGTGGACAGCAATCCGGACGTGAAGTACGTGGCGCAGAAGTACATCGGTGAGTGTTTCTGTCTAATTTTGTTTATACAGTTCAACAATATTTCGGGTCGGGTGTCTTCAATCCCAAAATGGCATGAAAGGATATAGGATATTACGTAAATTAGATTTTTCCCTATACGTACGCCTAATTTTGTACCAAACTTTTTTGAGGCAGTCGCTCTCACAAAAGCATAAAAAGCCAATTTCGTCACATTAATCGTTCTTTTCGAAGTGCCTTTTTCCTCGTTCATTTCCTAATTGCTTTTCCCCGCGAGTCACCTTCCTCTGTCTCGTGGTTTGAAAGGGCAGCTTGAGCTGATTTCATTACCTGATTATCCTGGAGTTCCTGGAATGGGGGGAACTAATACGAGTTGAGTGTAATAGGCGCTGTTGTTTTGCCCGAATCGATCAGCAGGTGGATTCAATTGGTGGGAACAACGAGCTAGAGTCGTCCTCCTAACTGTTGTCAACTCAACAAAACCCACCCATAGAGCATGGTAAGGTGGGGGGTGGGTAAGGCTGGACTAAACATTAAATATCGTAATTCTGGCTTTGTTACAAGAAATCGACTAAATATGGTTCTTCCTTGCTTTGAAACCCTAGTTTTCATCATCGTTTGTCATCCCTGCTACCTGTTACTTATTGTGGAAATATAACCAAATCTCCACTCTTATCAAACTCCATAGAATATTGACTTTTAGCAATCTACTATTTTGTCTGGCATCTACGCTAATCGTTTAATGAAAGTTTTTGCAGAATTATCACATAAAACCCTGTGCCGTTTTAAATTGCTTTGCAAACAAACATCAGGATTGTGTGTTTGTGTGGCCAACGGGAGCAAAAGAGATAGAGAAAATGGACGTAAGACAGCAAAACGGGGCCACCAACACGCTACAATTTGAATTCCCAAACACTGCCTTGGTAACGGATCGGTTCGCATTATGTTGGTACACACACACACACACACACACACACATAGATACATACCAGCCAGCCCCCGTTGGCACAATGAAGGGTGGGGGAGGCGTAAGCGGTATGCAAAAGACTCGATATTTTGCTACCCCTTTGTAAACATGCTTTCCTTTCTCCACTGGCGCACAGCAAAGATAATGCGATAATGTCAAACGGTGCTCCACAGGGAACTTCGTCTGTGTTGCTGATAATGTTGTATCTATTCTTTTCCGCGTACTCTAACGCGCGATAGTGCTGTCTTTCGTTCCGTACCATCCTTATGCACTGCAATCGGCGGGGGTGTGTACTAAGAGGTGTGCATTCTATGCTGACCTCGCACCTAGGCAATTTATTTTCGTGAATGTTGAAGGTGAAACGTGCGCTATAATTGCGTTTGCCCTTGATAATTGCGCGCCGTGAAAGATGGGTGCGTAAAGTTTGTGAATTTTTAATTAACGCACATGCATCCTGGTGCTGCAGCACTTTGGCAACGGTTCGTTGCTGAAGGATGGTGGAATGATTTGACCGATTGACTATCGGATTCAACAAGAAAAAGAAAAAAATGTGAAATCATTTGAACAAATCATTTTCAACGCTGTTTTTTCTGCCGTTTTGATGAAAATGTCGGACATTTTTGGTTTCTAATTGTAATTATTAAAAAAATATAGGCATGCCGCTTATTAAATTAAATGATTGCCATACCACGTTAAGGGTGGCCCCGTGGAATAGTCGTCAACTCGCCCGTCAACAACATGCCCGTCGTGCGTTCAAACCTTATAAGGATCAACCGTTCCCCCGTAGCGAGAACTGACTAATCTATTGGAGCTGGTATGGCATTCTTCTTCCTCTTTGGTACAACAACCGTTGTTGGTCAGGTCAAGGCGTGTCTGTACTAAGGCCTAAGGCCTGGGTCTATGAAAATATTGCAGGAACATTTGTTGCCAAATCGTATGGACGAACTGTCGAACTCATGTTGCGGGAACATTTTGGTTGCAAGACAAACAAATCGATTTGATTCATGTTTATTTGTTGCAGGAACATTTTCGGACTTGTTTGTATATCAAAACGAATGAAAAATAATAGCAATTGTTTAGACGTTAACAACAGCACTCTTTCTTTCGCCCGCAGTAAATTATTATTAATAAAAACAAGCGTTTTTTTAAGCTGCCTTTGATTTTATTAGGAGACGTTAAAAAATCCGTCACTTGTCTCGGGCTAAGGCGAAAGAGTGAACTTTCTTCTCTCCCGTAGCCCCGATCGTGAGCCTTCGGGAGTACT
>AXCO02013611.1:0-10395 GCA_000473525.2 Anopheles melas
AAAAGTTGAAAAAGTACGATGGTTTAATATGGTATGCTAGAAGATCTTCAGTAATTTGTGTACGAATCGTTGCTTCCCATCTTTCAAAATCAGTCAAATCCTTTCGCGGGCCGGATTAAATGTTGCAACGGGCCGCATTTGGCCCGCGGGCCGGACTTTGCCGACCGCTGCTTTACATCGCACAACATCTGCTCTATAACTCACTCCTGCATTAGTGACATTTCCCTCAGCTTACACTACCTAAATGGCTTCCCTGCCAATGGGTTCCAATACCTTTGCGACCACTACTACCATCGCGAAAGAGGAAAGGCATGGCACAGGCCAAACTTATGGCCACTAGAAACTAGAAAAAACCGATTCCCACCGTTTCAACATCGTGTAACCCCCAAACCATCCTAACACGTGCAACAACCCGCTGGCTGGCCACTCAGCAAGGGACTGGAAAAGCCACCGGACTCGCACTGGCCAGCAATTTGACAGTGATTGATTGTGGAACGACAGAGAGCAGATTTGGCAGTCTCGTTTCGGCGACAAACTGGCCACACTCAAAACGCGACCGAACGAAAACCGATTTGGGCTGAAAATGCAAATCGAAACTACATTACTACACACAAGTGTGAGTGTGTCGTTGTTTTTTCCCTTTTTGGGGTGTAAGTTACACTGGTTCACTTTCGCTGGTCGTTGTTTTTGGAGGGGGTAGGTGGGTTTTGTTTGTTTTTGACGAACAATTAATGCTGCAGGGAAGGAAGGAACGAACACAAAACAGCTCCACCGGGGTATGGGGGAATTAAAGCCAACCTCTCCCGCTAATGTCCTGCCTGCCTGCCTGCCTGCCTGACTGGAATGAAATGTGAAACCAAAAGGGGTAGAGAAAGGGGGAAGGCAACAAAAGAACCCGGCGTGTGGAGACGGGAGGCATCGGTGGTCATGACATGTGGCCGTCGCTTGATGGCCTGATTGATATAATGCTAGCGCGCTGTATGATGGCTAACCCACGCCTTGGGGGAATGTTTACAATTACCATCATTAACATTAATTCTTCCACCGTTGTTGTGCTGAACTCGCGGTGGAATTTGTTTTTTTTTTTGTTTTTTGTTCCATCACGAATCGATCGATTTTTCCCGTTCCGTTTTGACGGGCGAAGGGGAATCAATTTATGACACCGAACACCTCCCGAAGACAACGAACAAATTGATAGTAAGTTTCATCGCCAGCGATCAAATGATAGGGAAAGTAAAATTTACCAACGAACGTAAAGCTTAATAATGTATCTTTTTTTAATATCGATTAGTTCTGGAAATAAACCATTGATTAGAACAGCAATTAACATTAGTGGTAAATAATTTTCAAAAATAATAGACAAACAAATTATTTTATTTTACGTCACTAGAAGTTTCCACTTAACCTTCAAACCTTACTCTTTAAGTGCCTTTAGGCGATACAATGCTTTGAAGGAAAATCATTCCCCTTCCATCATTGGAGAACTTACTTACACGTTTACTAGGGACAACTCTTTCGTGGATTCGCAAACGGCAAATGTATTATCTTACACTTTGTCGAAATCCGTTGACATCCGTCCTCTTGTTCTTGACCTTCACGTACCAAAAGTAAATGACTCTGGGTAGTCATGGAAAACATAAATAAATACTTTCTCTCTAAATAAGAAGAAGAACACGACGTTCTAGGCTTTCTTAGGTTTTTAAAATTAACATATATACAATAACCTTTGCATAAAAAAATTGACTTTTTTCGGTTAGCTATAGAAAACAACTAAGTTTCTTTCCATGAACATCGTTTGAAAGGTTTAGCCGGGGTTAAGCTCACTTGCAAAAATAAATTTACCACCTTGCAGCAAACTTCCTGCCGTGAGTTATCTATAATTTTCATCATATCGGACAAAAACATGCGTGGAGGCATGATTTAAGGTCTACCTTCGATTTTTATCAATTCTTCCTAGGTCGTCTTCTATTTGGCGTAACGTCCTACGCGGACATGCCGGCCTATACAGGCTTTCGAGACTTAATTCATTACCACGAAGCTTAATAGTCAATCCTTACAACGTGGGGACGGTCCATTCTGGGCTTGAACCCATGACGGGCATGTTATTGAGTCGTTCGAGTTGACGGCTGTAACACAGGACCGCCCCAAGGTTCTTCCTAGGTATTCACAACAAAATAGTTGAAGTAGAGCTTTTGCATCATGTTTGTCCAGAAATTTTCGTTGGCACACAGCTAGGGGATGTTGGACCAGTTCGAGGATATATAAAAATCCCCGAAATTTGCCTAAATAGGTCGCATTGAGTTTTGGCGTCGTTGTTTGCCGTTGCGGAGCCAGTGGACGCAATTTCTGCTTCCTGATATGTTTGTTCATGTTCCCCAGGTACTAATTCACTGTTTGGCCGGTTGCATGAACCTCCCGGCTAAGCTAACGCGGCAATATAGCCACATGTCCTTCGGTCTTCATTTTCAGCTTACTTTGGAACATCTCAAGTCGCTCAGGATCGTCGGCCATTCGGAATCGGGCTTTCTTTCGATGCTCTGACTGTTGTCTAATAGTGCCAAAATGATGTAGATACCGGAACAGGCTCACACGACGTCCAAAAACTGCCGCACGGAGTCCGTTTTAGACGCTACAGGGTGTCGTTCTTTGTTCGCGCACGCTTCTAAACGAAGTGACTTCCGGTTTTTTTGGCAACCACGGTTATAGTTCGATTGATAGAGGTGTCCAGTTTTGTCTACTTTTGTCTTATAGGATACTATACGATAATATCATAAGATTAGTTATAAAATGTTGCACAGTTTGGTTAGCCGTATAGACATGTTGAAAAAGTTAAACAACTTAGCTAATGTTTGCTGTGTAATGTTCAAAATACAATTAACATCTAATATACAAATTTAACCATCCGAACGCCGTCTGGACGAAAGTTCTACATTCCGGGATAGCTTGAGCTGAACTGATTGCCGGCATAATACAAACCGCAATAGAATAACATCACAACTTTCATCTGACTTGTCCTACATATACTACCAACAACAAGTGGCTCTATTTATTTACACGAGTTTTTGCCACTCTGCTAAACCACTGTGTTCGTTGTCGCTAATCAGAATTTCATCACAAGCGCACGCGTCGCTTTATAAACCTCAACTCTCAATTATGTTTCGATGTTTTCGGCATTTACGAACCAATCTAATTCCATTGCCACCTCAATGCCCCTTTCACCTGATACCGTCGTATCGTCACTTCCTTCCACTCACTCGGTGCACACGCGTTGTAGGGGGGGGGCAAAGGTTTCTTATCTTATCATGGTCAAGCCAGTGCGGGCACCACACAAGGATTAACGCGAGTTCGATTGTAACAGCAAAGAAAAAAGAGGGAAAAAAGTGCGCACTCCAAACAACGACAAACGCTAAAGCGTCCATCACTTAATCGACGACGTGCGGGACGTACGGTTGTGGACGTCTGTACACATTCGAAAAGTTAGTAAACATTCAGTGAAGGACGCGGAAGGTGTGCTCAACATTCTCTCTCTCTCTCTCTCTCTGTTTTGCTGCTGCTTGCAGTTGGCCGACATTGAAAATGGAGTTGAACGTTACTAACCCTGGCTATCTACAGCAACGGTGGGATGCATTCCTGGATGTGGTCGGTAAGGAAGTGTGTGTAGCATCTTCGCGCAAATCCATTCTGCTACACGATATGACAGACCGATAGTGATCGATTTGTTTGCAAGTGACTGGTTGTCGCTGTTTCCCCACCGTGCACTAATCAACGAGAACTTCCTGCTCTTTTCTCTCGCATCTAACACACCAATCAATTAATGATGCAAATTAACGACCCCAGGCGATGATCCGGAACGGTTGTACGTGTGGGGCCTGTCCTTCTACATACACACCCTTTACTGGGTGCTCGGATCGTTCTTCGTCTTTATGGACGTGTTCCAGTGGCCGCCGGCGCTCAGAAAGTTCAAAAACCAACCCGGACTCAACGAACCACTCAGGTGGTCCGACCTGCGAAAGGTATGCGTAACACCACGGGGAGAAAGTGCTACACATACACACACACACACACACATACACACTAACGCAATCAATTCTTCCAGATCGTTCGCACCGTACTGATCAACCAGCTGTTGATCAGCGTTCCGATAACGTTCTTCGGGTTCCGGGCCCTGCTGGCCAGCGGTGTCGCAGTGAACGTGCGTACCCTCCCGACACTGTACGAGGTGGTGCGGGATCTGCTCATCAGTGCCGCCGGCTGGGAGCTCGGGTTCTACTACAGCCACCGGCTGCTTCACTCGAAGCATCTGTACAAGCTGATCCACAAGCAGCACCACGAGTTTACCGCACCGGTGGCCTGGGCCGCCATCTACGCGCATCCGATCGAGCACATCTTCAGCAATCTGCTGCCACCGCTGATCGGCATTCAGCTGATGCGCAGCCACGTGCTGACGTCGGCGCTCTGGCTAACGTTTGTCATCCAGGACACGATCACCGGACATTCGGGGTACCACGTGCCGTTCCTGAGCAGCAACGAAGCGCACGACTACCACCACATGAAGTAAGTGCAGGCAACATAAAAAAGCAGGCTATTATCGAATCATACGATCGTACATAATTCTGCCGCCTTTCTTCGACAGATTCAACCAATGCTACGGCGTGTTCGGTTGGCTCGACTGGCTACACGGTTCCGATGCTCAGTTCCGGGCATCGCGATACTACAAACGGCACCAGATGCTGCTCGGCACCAAATCGGCCCGGGAGCTCATACCGGATGACAAGAAGCAGCACAAAAAGTGAAGTTTGAAGAGTATGTTGTACAATAAAACGAGGTGGCTGTATCAAAAGATGATTCCTATGGTGTTTGCTACATCGTTCGTTTTCTTAGAGTGGTCTTTGCGGACGGTTGGTATTAGGAGTTGGAAGTTAAGTGTTCCTTATAGGCTTCTTACGAACACTTAACTTGGGAATCAATTGATGTTGGTTGGAGCTAAAAGCTTATCTATGGCCTTCTATATCCTAAGTCAAAATGCTTGGACTTTGCATTAGTATTCCTCTGATACTTCTATAATTCTTGAGGCTTTATCGTTAGTACTTCTTTACGATTTTGATGCTTCGATTTGCTATTGGCAATGTATTTAGAAATTGTCTTTGGACGAAACCTATCATGGTTTTACACGATTTTTCCTATTCAATAGTTTCGTGAATTGGTTTTAGTACATTAAATTTAATTAAAATCTGGTAAAACACACTACTGCACATGCAACGATGCATCCGTATCCTACCAGAAACAGTGTGTCATTGCCATAATCATTTCGTTGTCTTATCGTTGCCCGGTCGATAAGAATCAATCCACTTACAGCACAAATTCTGCTGGTTCATCGTCTTCAACGGGCTTTAAAAATCAATCCCACACGGCAGTAACATAACACTCAACACAAATAATATACCATACCACCACAATCCACTTAAATAACACTTGATTCAACGTTAGCCGTGGAATTCAATAACCAATCGGTTACGAGTCGAGTCTGAGCTTAGTAATAGAAATAAAATATTTACAAAACCACGCGCTGCCCTTTTCCATGCAAAGTAGGAAAGTAGGAGATGAAGAAAAATCCAAACACCTCCAGTTGCACTCAGCAAACCGCACGCACGAAACGGTTCGCCCGATGCAACGCAGCATAACCGTGCAATCGATAGGGTTGATCTGATTACCATACACCCGCATGGTTTCGCTTACAAAGCGCCACCGGAATGAAGATGTAAATAAAGGAAAGCAACTGATTGCGAAGCAAATCTCCGTTCCACGATCGAAGTCACGCCAAATTTGTTCCGTAAATTCACGCAACGAACTACATTGAACCGGGAAGTGTTTTCGTGCTGTTCTCTTTTTCCTCCTCCGATTCTTGCCAGCCCTAAGGAGAGTGGCGATTGGGTCCGGGCGATACCATTTTCCATGCAGCCGGCCACTTCAGCCGATGAAGAATGCCGCCTCGAATGAGTGTATGCAAATGGTTCGCCAACATCCGGTCCTCCGGCCCTTTTTTCTTCGTGCGAGTGCGTGGTCGTACGTAATTCCAGCTTTAATGCACATACACACTCATTATCGGTTATGTAGCCGGCACGGGACGGGAGAGGCAAGCGAGCGAAAGAAAGGTCGATCCTCGCTCGATCCTCGTCAAGGTGTATGTGTACTTTTCTTTTCCATCAGAAATTGATCCACATTTTAGCACACAGCCATTTCACCACGAGCGTACGTAGTGCGTGCCAGGATGGCCGTATGCTTGGCCGTGCGATGGCAACTTTCCAAATCCGATCCGACCGCGCCGCGTATCGTTAAACGTTTTAGCTTCAAAACGTAGGGACGACGCAAGAGCAGCTTCATTGAAAACGTGCAGAAAAGTGAATTTGCAATGCAAACAAGTCGCAGGAAAGAGATGCAAACATGCACGCTGGAGGGAAAATGTAACGCTACCTTCTCGCCCAATCTCCGCTCAGGTATCTAGTGCCGGTTGTGCAAAGTGTGCGGCGAAGGCAAATGAGCGGTGGCGGGCACATCGGGACAGGGTACACTATTTCCCTGCTATACACTATGTTCTGCTGTGTGTTTCGATCACATTTCCCATCAATTCGCACCTAATTTAAGGCAACTGCCAAGCTACAGTGGGCAGGGCGCTTTACGAAAGCGCTGGCGAATCTTTGGTTGGGCGTAACGTAATGGCCCCAGGACTGTTGAATCGATCCAAGCGATGGCCATATTTACATGCCGTTTTTTTCGCCTCCAACGACCAGTTTGATGATGCAGGCAGCTAGATTGCATTCAATTTTGCTCAATGATTGAAATTTAGCACTTGCACTGCATAAACGTGTGCGCAAAGTGGTTAAATGGTCGCGTGAAATTTGATTGGATTGGGCGGTGTTAGGCACAGGGTATTAGATTGATTGAGCATGCATTTTGTCTGCACAGGCGTCAATAGACGCATTATGATGATAATTAATCTGCGAGCATGATTAAGTTGTATTAAATTATCATTTCAAGCGCAGGAAAGCTCCTGCGAAGATGATTAGTTTTTCGCTAATAGGTGAAAAGTGAGGTCATTGTACATGCCTCGAAAGGGTTGTAAATTGTTCGTATGGCTTTCAGTGCTCAATTAAAGCGGCTTCATATTCCGCCTGAACCTGGCAAGCGGGTTAAAAGACTTTCTTGTGCTTCCATCTCTATGCATGTATATTTACATACCATGAAGATCATATAATTGTACTCACTTAAACCTTTTTTACGTAATAAAAACAGCAATTTTAACAAAATATAATTAAAATGCAGTGAAAATGGTGTGCGAATTTTACTTTTGATTGTAAACTACTACTACCAGAACTACTACATTCAATTCGTTCTTAGACCGATTTTTGTTTTACCGTTCTGTTCTAAACTATTAACGATAACGACCCATTGAAGAAATTCTTGATTTGAAAATTACATCATTGATTTTTTCATTACTTTTGTTGGCATTCATAAAAAAATGGGAAATCAGATTTACAAACTAAACACCAACACAATACTATAATAGTTTTCGGTACCACATTTTATCGTGTGTGTTTATGTCAGTGTTATTTCAAACATCTTTTAATTGTTAAGTTCTTCTTCTTCTTCTTCTATTTGGCGTAAACGTCCTACGGGGATGTGCCGGCCTATACAGGCTTCCAAGACTTTACTGAATACCGCATAGCTGGATAGTCTGTCCTTACTACGTGGGGACGGTCCATTCCGGGCTTGAACCCATTACGGGTGTGATAATGAATCGTTCGAGTTGACGAATGTACCACGGGACCGCCCCAAATTGTTAAGGTCTTATATATATATATATATATATATATATATATATATATATATATATATATATATATATATATATATATATATATATATATATAAGACCTTAACAGCAGCACGCAAGAGCATAATGTTAGTTTGTTGCACCATCGAAATGACCTTGGAAAATTAGCAAAAAGGAGAAAATAAACATCCTTCCAAGTTTTGTCCCAAATACATCCTGAGCGAGCGAAGCAGATTCGAACTAAATTTTGCATAAATATTGAACGCTTACCATCCAAACCGTTAAACTGGTTCCAGCCCGATCCACTTGCGCCTGTGCTGTCCGGTGAATGTCGTCCACTTCGGATCGCCGCCGTTGGCGTCGTCGAGGTCAAGCACAAGATTCAACTCGTACAATCATTTGATCATCGGCGAGCGTAGCTGCAGCAACCCCACCAACAACGTCCGACAAGATCCTCGGGCCCGATGGATTATCGGCACCCCCACAGCCACGCGCAAACGATCCAGCACCAACAGCGGGGAACCGGGGGAGAAGGATGTTCCAGTGTTCCAACGAGCGTAGCTGGGCCCACTACAACCGATTCCGCAACGTGAATTGGGAACAGACTGGCGGGACGGCTTCTCTTTCCACCCCCGCCGCTTCGATCAGGAAGACTGGTGCTGGTGATTTTGGTTTGGCGCAAAAAGGTCAAACACGACGCAGCGCTACTACGCTCAGCTCAAAACAAACGCACACGTACGCACACACCGAACACAGCTTGCTTCTATTGGACAATCGCGCACGCTTTCTCACGCTCACGCACACACTCGCGCACGCACGACACAACACGACACAGGGAGAGGGCGGATGAATGGACGCCGTCTGCTGTCAATAGCGCGCTGACACAGCTGATTGGGTAATAATTGAAGCAAAATTAAATTTCTTCTACCATTAGAAACCTTTCCCCGTTCTTCCCACAGTCGTTTCTTTCGGGAAGGGTTTTGTGGCGAACGTGTTGTAGTTATTAATGGAAGCTTTTGGGACCAGCGAAGGAATCCCTCCAATGTGTACCGTATGTTTGTTTATTCATAATGCTGATGGCGATGAATGAACGGTGGAAACGTTCATTTTCATGCTGGACAGAAGGATGGGAAAAGGGGGTTAGAAAAACGCGGCGAGAGCAGAAAGGTTTACCGACAGCAAACAGTAAACAAACAATGGTGTCACATTTATGGAGAATGATTTCCCTCTAGCCAGTTGAAAAGAGAACACAACCCCATGATGTTTGACGTCCCTTCCCCTGTCGGTATGTGAAAAAAGAAAAGCCAAATCTGTTCAGGTGACAACCGCTGTTGTTGCACCGCTTTCGACAGTCTTCGTTCCCCACAGAACTCCTCCTGCTTTCTATTTTCGGGGTGGAATCGTGCAAGGTGTGAAAATGCTGTACATCGAAGCAGCCAGGTTACCGCTGTAACCCAGTTACCATGCCAGTTCACTGTCGCTGTACTGTAGCGACGCGTACAGCCCTTGTCCCTCGGTACAGCCGTGTGAGGCGATGGATTACGTTCGCTTCTCGCGCGCCCTGCTCACTTACGCCCAGGTGAGCCAGCACAGCACAACACGGCACCGAGCCGTGCCTTTCACTTGTCTGCTAACTGAGCGGTGCTCACTGCTGTTCACTCTTTTCCACCCATCTGGCTGTGTTTGTTTTCCCTTTGGAAGGCATCACAATTTTCCCCATGCAGCTTCAGGCCGACCAGAATCACTACCCACGCGCGAACCGAAAAGAGCAGGAACACTTTTTTGTTTACACGGTGTACAGAGCAGCACTGCACAAGGACATCGGTTGAATGGGGTTATTACTTCTTCTCGGGAGCACATACACCGCCCCTGTCGGTCACAAACGTTTCTTGAAACTGTAAGCAAATTGCAACTGAATCCCACGCAATTTTCCACCGTTTTTTTTCACTTTTCTTATTTTTGTATTTACGAAAATATTAATCGCACGCGTACGCAAACGAAAAAATAAACTACCGGAAACTGAATTTTACAGGGCCGGGGTTTTCTTCACGCTTCTTGTTCCGCTCCGCGGCTGGAAAGGAAAACCGCACAACTCGCTGGCCACTGGCACGGACGGACTGGGCGACACAACACAACGGCAGCCACACAACGACTACCATCACCATCACCACCACCACCGACGAGAAGTTGGTTGTACGGTGAGCATTGCGGGTGCTTCCCTTACGCGTTCCGTTTCTGGGCCAGAGGAGCATAGCTTTCATTCAGGGTCCACCACTACTTGCCACACGGCGCATTCGCTTTTCGCCCCTCTACCACCCCCTCCCCCTCAACCATTCGCGTACTGACAATGGTTGTGCTTTTTTCGAGACCTCTCCTACACACATCTACACAGAAAACACTCACACACACAACATACACAACTAGACGTGCAACGCACACTTCTATGCGCAAGCATACATACGCACACACATATACACGCATTTACAGGGGGTATCTTTTCCACCCCACCAACAGGCTGAGGTGTGAAAACTCTACCCTCGAGATGCACGAGCTGCATCCCGGAG
>AXCO02013621.1:0-10088 GCA_000473525.2 Anopheles melas
CAATTCGTGGTGGTCAGAACTTTTTCGCCTGCCGAATCTCTCCCCTGCCGCTGATCTATTCACGTGATCGTGACTAGTTGGTAGCGCAAACTCTTCTCGCTGCTATCATTATTGCGCGGTGCAATGTTTTCCAAAAAAAAAAAAAAAAAAAAACACTCACACAATACTGGGTGGGTTTTCCGTGGTCGCATCACACGACGGCACAACGACGACGACAACTGTCGTGCCCTGGGCCGAAGAAAGGCCGCACCACACGCGCCCGAAAACACTGCCCGAGCGTTGCGACTAAAACGCGACTAAAAATAATACAAAACACCATGCAAAACACACACACACACTCATGGTGTGTGTGTGTGTCTGGGTACGGGGAGGTGATACGGTACGGAAAGGTTTCTGTTTCGGTTCGGAAAATTCTTACCCGCTCTCGCAACCCAACCTCCCCTCCTACATGGAAACTCTCACTCATCCGTGCCATCGTTTTCCCATTTCGACAGCGCTGCGAGGGCGAGGGGGCTCTGTTTTCTCTCGACACTCGCAGCGGCCACCGGTGAAAAGTGCTGTAGCCCGAATGCCCGTACTGTTGTGAGTACAGAACCCTTCCCTTCCCCTCCTTTCAGTCCACGCTACCGTCATCCCTCTCGTGTCCGAGTGAAAGCCATCGAAAGGCGGGAAAACGGGCGGAAATGGTGAGTGTGATTTGGTTTTGCCGATTTGCCGTGTCACCATGCACCATGGTTTGCGAGTGCAGTTTTCCCGCCTTCCTTCCCCATGCCTCGCCACAAAGAAAAAAAAAACCAAGAGAGTCGAACGAATTTTCTTTTGCGAGAATTTGGCCTAGAGGGGGGGAAACAAACGGGGGCCCGATCACTTTATGCCTTTTCGTTTCACGCCACAAAAGGCGCTGTGTGTGGCGCGTGTGTGGACTGGCAAATGTTGTGTTGGCCGTAGGGAAAATGGTGTGCCTTTGGACTGTGTGTGTTTTCTTCTCCTTCTTCTTCTTGTTTTTTTTGTTTGCATACCGCCCAGCCAATCGTTCGGAAATTGCTGCTGTTGTGCATGTAGTGTGATGTGCGCATAGTGCGCGCGGTGCCAAACACGAGGGCGTTCGGAATTTTCACTGTTCGATTTTCCGACACAATTCGTAACGCTTCTGTGGGCAGCACTTTCGGCGGTTCGGAATATTAAATAGATCAAACCCGTACGATGGTTCGGTATGGCGATTTGTGCTCACGATACCTGGTAGGGGCTTGCACATTTTAGCACGTTCGGTCGGGATTTGGAATGAAAATGGGGAACTAAGGGTTCTGAAAATCATAACACTACCAAGCGAGCACAGTTTGGGACGGTATAATAACAATTGCTGCCGATTAGACTTTCTCTAGGGGGTGAAAAAAAAAACATGACAAGACGCGTTTGCTCTATACAGCTGAGGCGCATTTGTGGCAATTGTGTTCATTAAACTGCATCCGTACAAATCAAAACATCCCTAGGCTTTGACATTGCACGGACGCAACGGAATGCACTGTCTGGATGCGCCTGAGAGCAAAGATAGTGTGATAGAGAGAAAGAAAGAGAGAAGGAGAGAGAGAGAGAGAGCGAAGGAGAGAGAGAGAGGGAAGGAGATAGAGAGAGAGAGAGAGAGAGAAGGAGAGAGAGAGGGAGAGAGAGAGAGAGAGAGAGATAGTTAGCGAATGATCGAATCGATCTTATAGCTCTAACGACGGCTCTATTGCATGAAAAACCGATCCTCTGATCCGTGTCGAATGGAAATTCAATACAGAAACAGATCGATCATTACCAAAAAATTAAGTCCCTCAGTGATAAAGCAACAGAATAGATCATCTTTGCAAAATTGCAACCGTACGTACGCGGATAGCGCACTAATGAAGCATAATTGTACGGAACGGTACGGTGAGATCCAGTAGCTCCAACGGTTCATTAGTCAAGCTGATGATATCCCGCAAAATATGCCCGAACGTAGATCTGACTCCCCTGTCTCTCGCAACAATCTTCCCCACACCACTCCAGACACGTCGGCCCCCATGGCCTGTCCCGGTGTAACTGGAACATTAATTTCGGTAGAATAGCTTCCAGCTACGGGGTGGGGGGAAGGGGAGTAGAGAAGTGCAAGGCATAGAGTTGTTTAAATGCAATTATTAACATATTTTACCCAATCCCGCTCATTTGCACCTTTGCCAGTTGCCCGTTGTGTTACCGCTGGTTGCCTTTGTTTTGCCTCCCGGTGCGCAGTTAGAAACGTAACAGTATCAGAGCTCCCCTCTCCCTCTCTCTCCCTCACTTCAGTTTGCGGAGCTTTTCGATCGGTAGGCTTTTGTTTCGCTACTTCCACCTTCCAGCTTCGATAATGTTCCGTTTTTTTTTTGGTGTAATCCGCTAGCTGCAAAAGCTACACACACAAACACACCCCAGTTACAAACACCACGGGTTGGTGCGTAACGTGGTTGCTGCATTCCATGTTGTGGAATGAAGAATGGATTAGTGCATGACAGATAGTTGCACAGTCCCAAACCCCTGCCACCTGTTCTTGCGTCTTGCATCCCGTTTCTGTGTTCTGTTCTCGTTCTGTTTTGATTTCCTTTTCCTAAATACCTACTCCCGTCCCTCGTCTCGTCAACCAATCATCAATGCAATGGAGGGGTTTGAGTTTGAGGTTTTTAGAGCACCTGCATTCCCACGTCTGCGCACACCCACCTTTCGGGAAGGGTACCGTTTGGTGGTGCGTTCGGTCGCTGCAAACAACACTGTCGCCAGAGCAAGAACGACGATCGCGACCAAGAACTGATGATCTAATGTGCTCGGCTCACGAGCGACGATTTGCACACTAGCGCTGGGGAGAACGGCGAAAAACCAAATACAGCCTATACACACACACACACACACACACACACACACACTAGGGAGCAAATCGGAAGGGTCTGTGTGTTGTGCTGCACTTTTACGCAACTCAAGCGGGGGGACATCATCTGCGTCGATCAAGTTTGGAAATGATGATGCACTGTGGACAACAGTGCTACTTTGGGTGTTCTAAAAGTTTACCTTTGTTTATTCCTTTTTGATGGAGTTCTATTAGGTAACAATTGATAGCCTACAAATGGAAAGAAGCGCGAATTGTCATAATGCACTAAAGATACAGTGTATGCATAAACTGTAGAGAGCTGTAACTGCAGATCGATGATGGGTGTCTCAACTTTTCTATTCGAATTTTGGAATGTATGGTAATCAAAGATTATGTTGAATAAAGACGAAAAATCGAAATATTCACCAGTCTCGACATCTTATTCTAAATTCATTGTTTAGTACAATGTTGTCCAAAGTGTTTCGTTCTGGCGTAACATGATACTGGTTTTAATTGGATGTCTTCAGTGGAGACTCGCTCCATGGTTTAATCGCGTAGGTATGCACGGTTTAACCCCATGCGTACGTCATGGGTTCAAATCTTGAATTGTGATCCTCTAATTTCTCAGATATTATAAAGTAAATGAAAAGATCTTCACACAACTATATTATATAAAAAAACTTTACACCATTTCTTCTATGTGCGCCTGGGCTTGATTAGCCTTTCGAATACTCCCCTACACCTTCTCCCCGCCATTTACAGTGGAAAACGGTGAAAGAGAAAAAAACGGTACAGGTCGTTGGTATGTATAGAACGGTTCAAAACAATCGCGCGCGCTTTAAGCATGGGGGAGGGCGCCATTTTCTACACCATACTTTCACAGTTACTATTTTTGCACCCTTACCGCTCTCTCCCTTCCCTCTATGAGCAAGGTTTGCGTTGCACCCAATAAGTGCAACACCGCCTCCCACCCACCACCGCCGGTTTAGTGAGTGCGTTTGCGCCTGCCGTTGAAAACAACGACAAAAAATAAGTGCATGCGCTCACTCCGTGTTTCCAATGGGCGATGGAGTGAATCAAACGGAACACGGCAGCGCGCATTACTATTTTCGCGCCCTCCCGTAATGCCCCTGCAGCCAAGAAGACGATAGCCAGTGAGTGGAGGGAAGGGTTGTGGGAGGGCTTAAGGAAAATTCCCGCAAGTGCACCAGACATCATACACTGAAACGGTGCCTTTCCAACCACACCCGGTCGGGGTGGTGGGATGGTATGGGCTAAATTCACCCACAACTGCACAAGTAGTGCAGTAAACTTATAACATTCGTTGCACAAAAGAAGAGGTGCGGTGATGGGGAGAATACCAGGAGGTACAGGGGGCCCGTTGTGGAAAATGCTCGCTTTTTCCGACCTTCCTCTCCGACGACTCCGTCCCACGTTTTGTCCGCTACAAGCGAGCAGTTCAATGCCATTACACGAGCAAACAATCAGATGTGTTCTGATGGCAAGTCTTTGTCGCGGGCATAAGTGATACCCACACACACACACACACACGTGCGACCGCTTGTCTAGTCTCACGCCCGTTTTTGTCGTCACTGCTCGGAACGGAGGACGCATTAGCATTAGGAACACTTTCTCCGGCGTAGTGCATGCGGTACAAATGGCACCAAAGTGAAGTATGCTGAATCAATCTGATCGTATCTGATCGGTTGTAGTATGTTGACAAAATGCTTAAAGAGCTACGTTTAGTGTCGGATTTCAGTGATAGTTTTCTTTTGAAATAACAGGCACGTTCCAATCATGTAGTAAATGAGATTGAAATATTTCACACATCATCTTCAAATTGCTCATTTTGTTGAAACTAAGATCGGTTGTAATGTTCGTCACGTCAACTCCTTGAAAATAAATTTAATAATGGTTTGATTTATGATTTAAAACACGAAATAATACACAGAACTAATAATACTTCTATACTTCTTAGAGTACCAGCAGCAGTAGTAGTAGCAGCAGCAGTAGCAACAGCAGTAGCTGTAAAAGGCATAGTAAAAACGTTCAATAGGAACTTATTTGCAAATTTAAAATTTAAAAATAAAACACATTCAACACAATCTGATCAAAAAACTGCCCGTGAAACACGGCACGATGATAAATGTAAATAAAAAAGGCTTTCTTCAATCCATATCGATTTCGAATCATATTTAGTGTGCAATTATTAGAGCATGTACTTACCCTGCACGACGTTGCATGTGCTGGTGCGGTCTGTTCCGTTGTTAGCTGCCTGTTTGCTAATTATCTGCCAAAGATGACTTTCCTTTCTGCCATTTCTAGGCACTGTTACCTACAGGGAAAACAGAAATAAAGCACAGTAAACCTTTCCATCTTCTATCTCACGCTACGATGTGCTTAAGCAGTCATAAATGCGTGTCCTTTTCGCGGCGGTTAGCTGGTGGCGGCAGCATTGGCACGCCGATGCAAACGTTCCATATGGCTGTGACCGTGAAACAATACGCATTTTTACCTCGAAATGCGAAAAACCCCCGCCCTACACGTACACCGCAGGAATGCCTGCAAAGGGTAGAAACAAAACATCTGTCGGAATGCAACGATATGGTTTGTGGAGTGCGAAGGAGGTAGTACAGTCACTAACCGACGGCCGTGTGTGCATCGATATACACGGTTTCCCGTGTATCGAAACACACAACTTCTTTCGTAAGACAACACACTGAAGGTATGCTTGTTGCTTGCTGAACAAAAAAAAAAAAAAACACCAGCAAGGCTACTAAAACTACCCTTCGATTGTGCATAAATCAACGTACTGCAAAACATCTACCACCCGCCCACCAACCACTGCCATGATTAGTGGTCCCGCCGCCGTTCGATGCACTTTATCTGGTGCATAGAGAAAATCGCTCCGAAGTAGCAAAGCGTGCACTACTAATCGGCGCTGCAGGGTGGTGCGAGTAGCGAAACCGTTTTGCTTAGTAGTGCAGCGGGCGTCCACGGTCCATAAATTGGAGCTGTGCAAACGGGCGGGAGAAAGCGACGATCGTTTGCGCGGTTGTCGATCGCGATGTACGGGGGAGGGATGGAGTGAATAATTTCCGTTAGCGAACACTTAACCGAAAAGTGCATGCATCGAAATGGTAGGTTTTGTGTGTTACTAGAAATTGGCGAATTATTTGGTACGATTTGGTACGACACTTTGGAACCTGTGAACTTTGGAAAGTTGCCCAAATAGACAACCAAACTTAGTAAAGACAGATCGCCTAACGGTTCTACATTGGTGCATAGCGAAGAAGAATATCATGCCTAAACGTTACTAATTTTACTAAGCACCCACCTCAATCATGGTCGATATATTTAGGCATACTCTCCTTTCCTCAATGATAGTTTGAACTGCTGCATTGCTGCTATCCCTCTCATCCTTGCTTGTACGACGATAGATTCATCTCAATGAAGAAATATTGTAACCAGGGCAGCCTACTTAATACTACCAAAGCAGGGGGGTTTAATATAACTTTTCTAACTTTGCGTTTGGAAGCTTTTAAACCCCATGCGTACCTACCAATGCAAAGTGTAAACTGATCAAAATTACTTTGTAGCATCAAAATGTCTTCAATTCCGGAGAATAATAATGATCGATATTTCAATATTTATATCCACCGGCAGAACACCACATAAGCGATCACGCCAAGTGTAGCCAGTAAACCAGTGAGACCTTTCGTCGGCGTACGAAAACATCCTGGCACGCCCAGAGCGAGGGAAACGGGCACGGCAACCGTGGGTAAGTAGGTGGTGGTGCATCGGATACGAAAATAAGATCGTCCTCGGCATCGGTGATAGGTCGAAAGTGTCACGATGAACATTTGGCACAAACATGCCATTTACGTGCCCACTGGTCCGCGTGCGCATTCACTCGCGCTGCATCCACTGCAACGTGCAAACCACTTGCGTCTAATGCATTAAATCCTTTGCGCGCTCTCCCCGCGCTGCCCTCGTTGTTCATCGGATTGGGGTTATTTTGACCGGGTTTTCAAGCAAGTCTCCCCCACATCCCACAACAGTTGCAAAGCCGTAAGGACCATCGCTGCAGATACATCACCGATCACCGTTTCTACCACTGGCCGCGCATACGCAAGGGTGGTGTGTTTGCGTTGATAAAAATAAACTGTAATTACATAAAATAATTGCACTTGCCAAGAGCGACGCCTGGTTTGTTAGTCGCGTTTTGGGAGTTTCATTGAGGATGAGCAGTTTGGGCTTGATGGGGAGGCGGAGGAGGGCTGGCGGTATAGTTAAATTAATTATTCATCACCACGTATGTGATTTGCTGCCTGCTGCCTGTTGCATTTGCCTAGATAGTGAGCCAGCATCCCTAGCGTGTTAACCTTTCCTCAAAGGTGTTGCCGTGTTCTGTTGTTGATGATCCATGTTCAAGATTCGTTGAGCATGCTGTACAAGTTATCGTTAGGTCAAACGCTAACTCTAGCTAAGTTAGGCTGGGATGGAAAGCTGTGCAATAATTATTCAATGTAACCAATATTTCAATGATATTACTAAAAGTAGAGAAATCCATGAAGCTGTAATCAAATTTACTCTTATAAATTCAAATGATGTTTCCATTCGGCGCATTCAAACCTCAATTACTCATCGCGCCAAGAAGCAAATCGAGTTTAGCTTCTTGTCATGCGGGTTGCATACTTCTGGGCTGATTGCTCAATTACTCAAAATTGAGCTACTTTTCAAACGAATCTAATGGTTAATATTTAAAAACGCAAAATTTTCGTTTTTTTATGGATAACAATCACACCAATCTAATAAGCTGAAATCCAATAAGCCAATAAAAATCCAATAAATCCAATAAGCTTAAAATTGTATGCAACGTTGCACCACCGTTGGTTCACACCAATAACGGTCGACAAGATTGAAAGCAGCCGCGGTGAGCTAGTTCAAGCCACCCCAGACTGATGAAGCTTTTCTCACAAAGCTTTTGTAGTGTTTGCGAGTCCCGCTCGTTGGGCACTCATTTTCTCACACAAACACAACATTGCGCTGAACTGAAGAGGAACGCATTCAGCGTTCGGTTAGCTAACCCGGTAAAGGTGTGTAGAGCGCTGGGGGTAAAATGGGTGCATACTGCCCGCCGCTCGTTTCATGCATTTCGCGCTGCAGTGATGGATCTCATCCCGGCCACTGAGATACCACCAGATGTGTTCACTAGTTTGAATCGATATGCACAGCGAGCACAAGGAGTATCCCAGTGGCAGAGACGTTATTGCAGTTTTCGTTCGGTAGGGCACCAAACCTAAACAGAACATGGGTGAGCCTAAAAATAAATATTAAGTGATAAATACTATTGAAACGATGCAAAATGAGACAAGAAATAAAGTTAAATTTTCTTCTTAAATGAAGCTTGAAATATAGGTCAACAAATTATTAAAAAAAAAAAAACAATAATAAAAAGACTGCCCCAGGCAGGTTGATTACAAAGGCGCAACCACACACTTGCTCCATCCATTGGAATGATCTCTGGGGCCGCGGTTTTGCATATTGAATATCAAAAGCTTGCGTTTCGTAACCACCCGCGCGACGAGCGGCCCTTTGTGATGAAACCGGAATGAAGACGAATCCTGCCCTTTTTGGTGTTGTTCTCTCTATTGCGCTGATAGGCACCAAGACCAAGGGAGCAGGACGGCCGGGAAATGGGCCATCGGAAGGGAGAGAATGTGCACTCACGTTTTGCGCAATCGCTTCCCACATGACGCCAATGCACGGGTGCCATTAGTACTGGGCAGCCGATGTTGCCGTGTGACTCACGAGTCACGTTTCACGCCCGCCCGAACACGTGCACAGTTCTTAATTGGCACAGCGGCTTTGTGTTGGTCATTTTTTTTAGCGACGACCCTCGCGCGATAGGGCGGGTGTAGGTGGAACCGATCTGAGCGGTTAATTAAGATTTAAAAATGTTTTACAACGACCGGCTAATGAAGCGATAAGTGTGCTTTAAGCGAAACAACTACGTAAAATTACAACAAAACCATCTATTCTTAGCAGTTGAGTTGAGAATTTTGCCCCAAAAAAAAGTTTGAAGCTATATTCCATTTCCAGCACCATTCAACGGTGTGTGATGTAACCGGACGGGCACTCACGATGGCCAGCAACGTTGCATGGACGAAGGGGGCGAAGAACCGCGGCGAAATGAATCATCCCCTCACGTACCAATAGTACGTTTCGCACCGGGGGCAGGGGTGCCATGTTCGTTCGTGTCGGTTTCGTGGACACAAGTGATTGCACTGCTCTGGTGTGCGTGAACCGCCATATCCGAGCTGCGTTGTGTGTCAGCGAGATCGTGGAGAGAACAACGCGGGGATGGGTGGGCGATCGCCGCGAGCTGCTCAGTGGGAATGGAGCCGCCCGAAGCACACCAATACCATCGCAGCCGTACACATCGATTGGCTGCTATCGGGTCGCTGTGTGCTGTGCGCATGTTGGTGTCATGCCAACCGAGCGGGGCCTTTTTCACGTTCAAGTTCAAGTTTAACAACTGTGGCCCATTATCTGGTTCCTCCCTTATTTCTTTTCTTTTTTGTTTCATCTCCCTTGCGACGGGTGTCGGTTGGCTGGGGTGGATCGGGCAGAGTGTAGCAGCTGTTACTGCCCCGGCCGTGAGTCTTGTGGTCTCTTCTTGCGCTTAGGCACCCAGAAATCCCGCCATCTGTGCGAAACCAGCCGACTCGCTCGCTCCCTCGCCGGAATGCGTACAGGGTTATGCTTTCGCGAATGTCTTTCGCTTTCATCGCTAGGGGTAGCGTGAGATGTCAGTGTTTGGGGCGATGTTCACTGGGCAGAGCTCCGCTCCACCCCAACTGGTGCTGCCATCTCTTCAGGGTGCACCATTGCTCGGTCGCTTCCGTTACAAGTTCAAGGTATTTGCAATTTGCTGCCCAGTATGTGTGTCTGTGTGTATTATTACCACATACTGTCTCTCTCTATCTCTCCAGGGGCGATTCGCCTTTCGGAGGTCGGATGCTCTCCCTCAGCGAGCACTGTCCGAATGGTATTCGCTTTATGTCGGACTTCTTCGCGGTGGCCTACTTCTATGTATGTTTTTTTTTTTTTGTTTTCAATGCTTGCCACTCTTTGCGTCCCCATTGCCCGTGTTCGCAGTGTTGGTGGTGCGCTGTGCTAACCATCGTGTAAACGTTGGCACATGGGTTTTGCAAGTGTTTGTGTG
>AXCO02013622.1:0-10821 GCA_000473525.2 Anopheles melas
TTCTTTAGTTCATTACTTCTTTAGTTCTTTAGTTTTTTAGTCGTTTAGCTATTTATTTCGCTAGTTATTCAGTTGGTCAATCTCATGTTCTTGAGTTGCTCAGGCTTCCAGTTTTAATTAGTTTTCCAAGCCAATAGTTTTTCAGTTTTTCAGTTCATATGGTTTTACTATTGGTTTACATATTTATTGATTATTTCTTCTTGTAGTTCATTAGTTCTGTAATCATCTGGTTCTTTATTTTTGGAGTTATTTAGTTGTTCAGTTCTGTAGTTCTTCAGTTTGTTCTTTAGTTATTTGTTCTACGCATTAGCTTACAGAATTGAAATAATTCTTCTTTTTATTAACTCATTTGCCTTATCTAACCTAATCCAGCTACCAATAACTAATTAACCTTCCACTTGCAAGCATTATACTAAGCTAAATTTGAAGTTAATTGTGTGGCACTCGGACAGAAGCCCTGATAAATCTACCAACTGATGGATTATTCCGAAAATAAATAAAGCTCAGATACGCTAGGGATGTTAATCTTCGGTACCTCGAAGCGCAGTACAAATAAACAATACTACCCGCTTCTCGGTCACACAATCTCAAGTATCTCTCTGCCGGGCCACTTCCTCCCACACTCCCCGAAAAGAAGTGCCCGAGTACGATTTATAGGGGGTCCGCACGACGAAAAGTCAAACTATCAATTATACACAGCCCAGCACGGGCGGGAGAACCCAAAATACCGAGACAACGTGACAGTTCCATCCGGCGCGCGGTTGAAGTGGTTTCGATCTCCGGCACTGGGGGAGTTCCCTTTGGGTCGTGCAGGGTACCCTCCTCATTCAATCCCCTCCCCATGAGGGTGGCGAAAGTTGTTCGGAGTTCGAGTGCGCAAGAAAACCAATTTTCGGGAGGGCAGGAGCTTTGCTGCACAAATCACTGACTGAGAGTGCCCGAAAAGACGACGGTATTTGGCACGAATGAAGTGTGTCCGGGTGAGCGCGTGTGTATGTGTGTGTGTCTGTGGTGGAGTGTTTATTGAATCTCGTCTCGTGTCCATTTCGGTGGTTCACGGGGACGAGAAGGACGTGGTAAGACGAGGGTCCATCCAGTGGACCCGCGTGGAGGACATCCCACGAGCACCGGCAGAATGTGGGCCACCCGCTCGGGTGCGCTGTGTTGTTTCTGGGTTTGGAATAAATTTCCAAATTTTTCAATTAAATTCTAACCATAAATCTACTTATGGTTTTGTGTGTGCACAGAGGGGGAAAATGGGAGAATTGCTCTACTGGGTCGAGCTTTTCCGCACGTGCGTTGCGGTGGAGTGCGGCGCCGAAGGAAAACACAGTGCAGTACGGGCGGCCGGTGGTATGGTGGTGGATGGTTCGACCGTTTCGCAAAACGAATAGCGTTGGGGTATCTATTTTGCAGTCAACGGTGTGCGGTATTGAGTGGAACCATGGGATTTCATCTTGAAACAAACTTCAGGAAAAGTGTGCAAATATTCGAAAACAAAAAATAAAACGCAAAAGGTTTGAGGTGGAACCGTGGTGGGTAGGTGGGGACAATAATAATTTAGCTTAATTGAGAATGATATTGGAATTGAAACGATTTGTGGCGTTCCATTAGAAAGCGGTGGGGAACCATCGGCATTTTTTTTTTGCTTTATATTTCCCGAGGGTGCTGAATATTATTTTATTCCTGCGTGCGTAAGTGTTGTGGGACAGACCGCAGGTTTTGGGGATTTTGGGTATGTTTTTAATTTATTTCAAGTGTTGACCATTGTCACCATGTGTTGTAAAGCTCTTTAAAAAAGGTATCGAAGGGCAAGTGATGCCAGTTAAAACCTTTTTAATAACATTATAATATTAATTTATCTTCAAGAATATTAATTTAATATGAAAATAATATATAATTTTGGACCATTTCAAGAATATGGTTTGAACGTTATTTTGGTATCTCTAATGCAAAGAGTTCAATACAGGGTTTCGAATCATATAATGGAATACTTCATCCACTCGGTGGAATGTTTGAAATGGTAAAGGGATGTTTTTAACGTTGCTATGGAGGTTTGCAGGCATAAAGGGGAATCTGGCAAACACTTTGGAGAAGTGTGCAAAACAGCTATGGAGTTTTGCATCCAGCTATGGAGCGCTCGGTTGTAGCGCTGTAGAAATTGAACCTAGATTTTTTTTCAAAAAGCACCGCGTGATGATTTAAGAGTTTGTAGTGATTAAACACATGTTTTTTTATTGTTTATAGGAAATAATATTTCTGTTGCAATTTAAATTTGCTGTAAACATTCTTCTATGTTACATTCTCTACGCTACTATTTTTTCTCTGCAGCAATATTTTTCCTAATATTAAAATAAACATATTTAAATAGTGCTCAGTACTACCTTGTTATCAAATTCCCCCTTCTTCAATTACCCTCATTACATCTCCATAGATGCAAAACTCCATAGCTGTATTGCACACTTCTATTAAATGTTTGACAGATTCCCCAATATGCCTGCAATCCTCTATAGCAACGTTGCAAACATCCCCTTACCATTTCAAACATTCCACCGAGTAGATCAAGTAGTCCATTATATGATTCGAAACCCTGTAATTTAACATTTTTCGGATATTCCTTTGTTGGATAACAATTCTTCAATTTGTAAACTAATATTACAGTTGATTTTAAAGCATCAAGCATATTTCAGTCAGTCAATGATTGTCGTCATGAAAGTAAACGGCACGAAAAATTAATTGGAACTATATAATTTAAAATATTTACATGAAATGTATAAACATCCATCTTTTATTACACCGTACGATAAATTTAAAACAATAAAGCTATAATACTGACTATAAACCTTGGCTGAGCGTGAGGTTTTGAACGTTTCATTATGTCACTTCCATTTTCCTATTTGTTCTTTCCTACCTTTAAATCCATAGCAATTGCTGTTATTCATTTTATTTCCAACTTTCGAATGACGATTTTACGGACGAAAAAGTGTTGATTTCTTTTATTTATTTATTCATCGCACAGAAGAAGAAAAAAAAACACCACAACCCACAGTGGAAATACTCGACCCCTACAATTTGGACGGCAATACACTGGACGGGGGAAAAGTTGGAAGACAAATTAGGGGAAACGGGGCAGAAGCAGGCTGAGCTGGATCGTGATCAAATTATTCAAATTATTCGCATCATTTTCCGATTGAAGAACTTTTCGGTCACATTTATCAGACCAGGAGGCCTGCCGGAAGAGTCCGCTGGTTGTGATAAGAACGCCGGGTCGCGCGGCAGCTGGTCAGCATTAGTCAGTGCGGGGGAGGGGTGAGATACCATGCCGGGAGAAGCGTTCCCTGGTGTTGAAGCGTTCAACATCATTTGCTGCAGGACGGCGGCGGATGGTTTCGATTTTCGCGCTCTGTGTGTGTGTCTGCTGGTAGCAATTAACGAATGCTCTTGCTTGCTTCGCTGTTTCCCCACGCCTAGAACGCAAGGAAGCTGGGCAAAAATGAGCTCAGTTTTGCGCCGGTAAGGTGGCTGTAGGAGGAGGTTATGCATGAAATCGAATCGAGCGCCCGCTTTGGTGCTCCAAAAAAAAAAACGGGGACAAAAGTTTCAAGCAAAGCTCTTTAAAGCTGCGAAGAAAGTTGGTTCTGTTTTGGGGCGACAAAGTTCGTTGTTTGCGATACGATTTATTCAGGGGAGGATAGAACGTTAGGATGAGTATTGACTGAGTAAATAAAGATATATCAGTCGCTTTGCTTTCAGTGATGAAGCAAAGACGCATTTTGGAGGGAAAGATTACGTCTAGATAATACAACCAAACGAGCACTCGAATTAGCTCAATCTTTCTCAATCGGAAAGCGGTCTTCTCCGAACTGCAGCCGGCATTTGGCGAGCACTCCTCCCTTCTAATTTTGATTCGAAATGTACACGACTGCTGCACTCGTGTTCCGGAAGGTTGCCGTTACGTTCCAGATGCAGCGGCGTAATTAACTAAAGTACCTTCAATTCAATTCGTGAGGGAGTGATTTACTGTTGACTTTGCAGTTTAGCAAAGTTTCTACCGCTCCCGGCGGACTGGGGTACCTTTTGGCTGTTTTGGCCCTGCGGGAGGGACTTTTGTTTGGTGCTGTTAGTGTGAAGGGGAAGAAAGAAACGGAGAACGGCGAGCTGTGCAGTAAAGTCATTTGTTTAATAGATTTCTGTACCACACTGCTCCCGTGCTGCTGAACCCCTAAATTTCAACCATTCCGGTGGAAATTACTTGCACTCGCAGAAATACACATTAGCCCCGTGAGCGTCTGGGAGGGAAAGAGAGTTGGGAGTTCGAATGGCAAAGACCCCTCCAATGTACATTATGGTTAGTCCCTGTTGCATTAATGCATTTTAGTGCATTTGGGGAGGTTGCCTGGTGGCGGGAGCCCTGTTTATAGCGCATTAGCTTGCAATGAATGCCTTCCGCGCCGGTTGTGCGTAATGAGGACGGTTACAAAGGGTCTGCATTAACCAGCTCGTATGATGGTGGAGATGAAACATTAAATAAGGGTTTCAATGTTAGAATGATACCGAAAATAACAAAGTCTATGCAAGGTTGCGTGTAAAACCAACGGCGTTTATCATTGCTGATATTTATAAAATCTTTTTTTTTCAATTTGAAATAATGCAATGAAAATGCATTTGAAATGAAAAAAAAAAAACAATTGTCTCAAGACGTCAATTTAATATTTTAGATATATTTTTGTGGAATAGATTTCAATGTGCAAAGTAACGAACATCATCGTACAGCAAATTAAAGCTGCGATTATAGTGCTGAATTTTCTTTACAACATATTGCATACATTTAGGGGCGATAAGTAAATTGTTAAAAGTATAAGGCATTATTACGCCTGAAGGTTGCAAATAGTATTTGATTATTTTTGAGAAATTTTGATGACTGTCTTTAATAGTTTATGAAGCGACAGCCAAAGAACCTTCCATAGCAAGAATTCGGTGACAAATGTTGACAGTTTTTCACTTTACTTGCGTCAATAAGGAATAAACCAAACCAAACCAAGCGTTTCGCTGCCCGGACACTTACATTTCTAACCACTCATCATCATCGTCTGCTCTTCAAGTAATTCATCATGAAATCAATATGGTTTCACATCTATTCCTCATTTGTATTGCTTTTATTTCTTTCTGTTCAAGTGATAATTGCTGTTTCTTCGGGTATTTGCTCTAAAACCTCAATCAAAATTCGGAGCAGCAAATAGTGTAAAATGTCGATTACTTCGTGATGTAAGACTGCATACGTTCATCGGGGTTGTTATATTAATTTAAATAAGTGCATTTGCAGCTAGTGTCAATGCTGTTTATCTCACCCATTCTGCTCCCTACACAAATCCACAAGGCGTGTGTATCGATAATCAAATCAGAAGTTCCCTTGTGCTTCATTTTTTCACGCCTGATCTTGATTAAATAAAGAGCTGATCTACAGTTGATCTGCTGAAAAATAAATTCCTATTAGCCTGCCTTTCGTTAACACACAAACTGCACCACCATTCCTCCCGAAAACGACGAGTCCCGGCAAAATGAACACAGATTGGATTGATCAAATTAAGCAAACGGTGGCTCTCTTCAGCTCCGTTCTCAGGACGGGTACCGGGTTTTGGAACGTCAAGCTAACTCCACCACCCCACAGTGTAGTCGAAAAGGAAGAGAAACGTAACGAAAAAAAAAGAGAGCAGCAGATCGAACGTTGCCAGATCAGTTCCTCCCTGTGCCGTGCCGCCCCGCTACGCAAAGCCCCGAAGTGCAAACGGGGCAATGAGTGCATTGTGATGTTGCACGTCAGTTTGAGGTTATAGCTATCGAGCCAGCCCGTTGCAGTCGTTGCAACCCCCAAGAGCAGGAAAAGGGAGATGCGCATACAATCAGGGATAGCGAGAGGGGGCAGGAGATGAGCCCCGAAAACCCAAACGGAAATTGGCACTTTTTTCTCGACGCAATAGTAATTCGCTAATGGAATTTGACCATCTCGGATGCTGCACCGGTTGTTGCTGCTGCTGAAGCGACCAGACCATGCTGGAATATTGGTCCTTGTGAATGTGTGTGTGTGTGTGTTGAAGTCGACAGAAGTCAAGTTCGATCTATTATTGATGCTTGTTTGCTGCTGCATTTTGGGGCTGCAGTCGGTGCAGTACCATTGCCGCTGCAGAATCCTCCCCGATGCTCGAGAACCAACCAGTTTGTGTTGGCGATTTTTTGTGTCCGTTCTCCGTTTTTGTTGCTACTCGACTCACATTATACACACGCACACAGCGAAGGTGATTCGATATTTGACGATGAGCTTAATGTGTTTATTTGATTTGGCTTTTGGAAGTCTGTGGTGATGGAGCAAATGAGTTCATTTCGCCTCCCACATTAAAGCTGTTGCTTTTTTAAAGTGATTTTTTAATCTATGTGTGGAGGAAATTTCAAAACATTACAAACGTACTGCAATTCAGTAATCTCTTAATCCTTCACCATGACTCCCGAGCGGTGTTGGTTTTAATGTCACATGAATTCAATTAACTAGCGCACTTATTCGGTTGCAATCGCTCGAACCCACTTCGACTAGACACCGACACGCACAAACAAATCATAAATTTTGTTCCACGATCCGGTCGCTCGTGTTTGGACAGCAGGAACGATTATGGCACTATCAATCAGCGATAATTAAGTGCATCGTTAGCATGGCAAATATTGATGGCAATTATGCTGAGCAGTGCAGTGTAATACGCCCGAGCAGCATCGCGCAGGGTACCGTTTGCCGTGTGCATTCGGAACAAGCATTAATTTTGCTTTGTTCAACTCTCTCGCCGTTCTTGGTGATGTCGCACAGTACGGCACGTATTGCATCGAGTCAAGCAAAACAAATTCCAGCAACTCTCGGGCGATTTTTTTTTCTTCCTGCTCCCAAAGTGGTGAAGAATTTTCTTTTCTTCACTTTCCGCACCTCAGTACCAGGGCCACGTGGGGAGAGTTTACGTCTTGATTAAACAAATTAAGAACTATTGAAAGTTGCACTCGCGCAGAGCAACGCTTCCAACACTGGACACTTTTTTCATTGCGCTCGGCATCGTCCCGGAGGTTCCGGAAATGGTACCACTGCAAGGTTGGTGGGGAGTTGGCGTGGGAGGGTGGTAATATTTAATTTAGCTTATCAAAAACCACGCCGGGGTGGAAGTTTGCGTAAAACGTGATGAAACTTGCAGCGAGATCGTGGTCTTGGAAATAAGGGAATTGACATCGTGTCAAGATGTTTTAGTTTGTGAGTTGCTATGTTTGGTACGGGGTGAAGTCTACGTCTCGGGGTGAAGGTATCAGTGGTGGGGGTGTTGTTAAGTGTTGTGAAAATAAGTTTATTGTTGTGATTTTAATATTTAGCTGTGAGTTGGAAGATTTGTATTTTAAGCATCATTTGATGTTTTGGAAGGTTCGCTACGGATTGTTCAACAAACTTACAATCATTAGTGTTGAAGGTAAGGAAGATTAAGAAGTTCAGTTACGGTTGTATCTATGTCTGGACGCCTGGAAGTATGCAATATATTACATTATTAATACCTTTGCTTATGATTATTCTAAAACAGTATAACTTCTGGCGTTGCTTAACGTACTTAAACACAGTTTGCATATCTCCAGGAGGGATGCTGTTTTTGCTCAGCCTAATTGTATGCAACCTTCTTCACAAACTAAAGTTTCATGGAACAATCTAAGAAATGCGTTAATAATCTAGTAAAACCCATTCGAATCTTGAACATATTTAAATTATATATTAAAAAAAAAGTTGATTGACCATATTTATTGTATTCCCAAAAAATTCACTGTTACTTAGGTATTAGTTTAGCTTAAAACTGTTTTATTTTTAAACAAAAAGGTCCAAAGCAGCCCGCGGCGCAACGTCAACGAAAGTAATATCAAATCAAACTTTATTAACGTTGTCATGGGACGAAGAGTGCAAATGTCTGACGTCTTCCAAGCTACGGCGAGCTACGGCGCTGAAGTGGTTGTAAATATATATATTTCCCATTTCTCCACAACCTCTTAATGGCCCTTGAAATACAAAATGAAGGTAGCAAAGTTGCATCCTTGCTTGAGGAGCCGCGACAGAGTGACTGTTTTTAGTTACCACTTCCCGAGGTCACAAGTCCCAAGTGTCAGGGGGATCGGGAAGCTGTTTGATGATTTGTGCCAACTGCTGTGATATTTCTTTCTTGCTGCCTTTCTTTTTTTACATTTCAAATCGTCGTAAAAAGTTTACCGTCAACTCTTGATTGCGAGACGGTACGTACGTATGTGTATGTGTGTTTGGTTGAAGGATGTGTCTAAAAGATCCGCTAAAACCCAACCAATCCTTCTGTACCTGTTGCTCACTGTTAACTCGTGAAAGAGGAGAAACTATTCAACTCAAGCAGAGAAGCAACAAAAAATGAATAAAACCAAACCGTAAAGCAGCGTCGGAAGGTGATGCTTGATGATTATAAATTTTTGTGCAATATTTTTGTGCTGCTGCTGCTGCATGGTGCAAAAGTTCACCACCAACACCCACACATTGGGAATGGGGAGACACGGGTGTTGGCCGGTGCATGTGAGAGGTGAGATATCACCATTTTACTTGATTAAAATCAACTTTATGTCTTCGTGTGAGGAAGTTTTCCCCGTCCTACGGTGACGCTCGAGACCCGGAGACGATGATAATGAATTGGATGCTTCTAAAAGAGATGCGCCCAAGGCACGCCATTTTCCCGCGTGATGTGCAGAGGAGTCAGTCAGTTTGACTTTCTGCGAAGTCTTTTGGTAACGCTTTCTGGCTCTTATTCGTGTTGGTGTATATGCGGCGCACACTACTGCGCACTCAGTGGCAGATCTCAGTAAGTCAGAAAGGAGTTTGAGATGTATTTTCGTACTTCCGAGTCGTCTCAATGAGTGAAAAAAAGAAAACCTCCAGGAAGCAAGTTCGGTGATAAACTGCAGAACGTGTAATGCTTGATACCATATTCACATGCGATTTTTGAACGATAGCACCTTGGCACGATGCAATCTTGTCGGTGCCAAAGCGAAGGTCGAAGTCGTAACGCTGCACAACTTTGACTTCGGGAGAGTGGAGCAAAAATGAAAGAAATGGTGGAAAATGCGAGACTATTCGTTACTATTATCGTTGCGGGGAATTAGTGTGGAGTGCTAGAGTGCTCCTTCCAGCATGGCGATGTGCGTGTTTGCGTGCTAGGTGTTGGTTTAAGGATGGTCTCACTACCCTTGAATCGACCCTCTCACACCATACTCGGTATCGGAAAGTCAGTTTAATGTTCGCCGGAGGAGGGTGTGCCTTCGTTTCGTGACGACTTTCGTGCTCTCTCGTCCTCGTCGATATCGGTGTTCTGCTCGCCGAACTTCAAGCTCAAAGTGGGAGAAGTTAATTCGAGCGAGAAAAAGTTAAATGAAAAACTGTCGTGCGAAAATCTTAAACTGGCCAAACTGGGTGACGGGTGTTGTAACCGTGGCGGGGAGGAAAGCCAACACGAACAAAGTGAAACGCAATCGATCGGAAAACGTCGGTGCAGAACTGTTCCAGTACTTTCCTGTATGGGTGGGTTTGGATGTGTGTGTGTGTGTGAAGTGAACTCAAAATTACTTCTGACTTTTGATGAAATTAAAGTTTTGCCTTTTCGGGGATAACGAACATGTTGGGCGAAAGCTGTTTCTGTGTGCTTGAACTGCTGTTAAAATTTTACAATCTTCAGAACGTTTTTGTTACATTTTGGTCAAGCCTTGCCTATACTGTTTGTTGCTGTGTGCAATGTAAATTGTTAGTTAACATGAAAATAGATGATTATGCTGCAAAAGTTGTATGTATTTTTGCGATAAAACATAGCACTAATTCTATGTGATAGCAATTTGTTCTTCTGCCTCATGATGATATCTTTCATTTCAGTTTTTAAAGCCTGGATCGTAAAATCTTCTCATAAATGTGTGGCACAAATCTTTGATAATATATGCTCAAATCAATTCATTTCCATCATTCTCAGCTTCAACTACCTCAACCCACCAAGCAGTCGTTAGCAACCTTAACTTTACGACTAATCATCGATCCATAAATTAATGTCAAACCAACTCAATCGTTGTCACACCTGGCAGCAACAGCGGGAACTTAAGTTCAGTACCGAGCATTAGCTCGTCAAAGGGTTGCCTGATTGATCTGGATTACAAAAACAAAGGCCGGGCACATTTATCTTCCCGCAAGGCGGCTCCTGGTACCTGGTTAAAGAGCTTACAGGAAAAAGATGCCGGAAGGTGGTAGCATGGGACGATGGAATTTTGATCGATTTTCGCCCCTATTTCGAAAGGAGTTCTAATCGGAAGCTAATTAATCTAAGGCTCAGAGGAAAGGGATGGGGAAACATTTTACAGTGCGGAGCAGCAGCTTCGATTTGGTGTAAAAATCGACAGCAGAACGGCTTAGAAAGGAAGACATTAATTAAGCCTAATGATCGGTTGTGCAGGACGAGAAATTTTACTACTAAAAGAAGTCGTTGAATGGGGAATAGAGAGCTGAATGTTGCGAAAAGTCTCGTTAGCATCTGAAGGTGGGTGTTTTATGGTAGCAGTGAATCATTTGCTGAGAAAGCTAATTAATTACCCGTTGGAGCTTGTACAACTGTCAACTTTAAGATATGTGATTATTTTTTAATCCACTCTTTCTAGTTGATGTTGAAAGAGTTGTTATGTGTATATTTATTTATTTAAATTTAATTGTTGATACAAATGTTGGCTTCTCAACAACGTATTGAAAGTGAAAAACGCCTAAATATATGC
>AXCO02013637.1:0-10013 GCA_000473525.2 Anopheles melas
ATTAAATAATATAGAAAAAGGTTGATTAAACCAGCATGTATGAATATCTCTTACTAAATAACAATTTGAGACAACACATTTTTGGATTAATGAAACACACAATTTTGCATAAGGAACCTATCAACTTCTTAAGTAATAACAACTAAGCTATTGGTAGTATATCACATTCCCTTTTTGTCAAATGAATCTGCCCTATTGGTACACACGCAGTGTTGTGACGTGGTATAGGTGCCGGTTACGGTTTCTATATGTTTCCACCAATACACATTGTACACGTGTTATCCTGCCAACCGTAGAAGCGCCTCGGTTTGCGACCGAGAAGCCGTAGTGCGTCCACTAGGTTATTATCATCGGCTCGGCTACCATCTCTAGCACCGCGGTGTGCACTGCTGCAGTACACTGTTGTGTGATGGAACGCACCTCGCTGATAGTGCGGGGCAACATTCCCTTTCATCAAACACCCCCTCTCCCAACACGCTTACCCTACGATGCGCGAGTGCAATCGCGGGTGTACGCGGCGAGCCCATCATCGCGTGCGCATATTATTGTGCGTTTTGTTGAATAGCGAAGATGCTCTATCTCGGTTGATGTTCTTCCATTTGCAGGAACGTCGTCGGTTCTCTGTTTACTCTTCTTTCCTCTTCCCCTTCCACTCCATAACTGGTTCACTTTCATCATTCCTTTAGAAGGGTTTTTTTTCTTCTTCTCTGCTCTCGCTGCTTTCTGCCTACAGGTTTACAACATGTCCTGCTACACAAGGCACTGTGAAACTTGTTGTTGTTGTGGATGTTCCTTATTTTTGTATGCTTTTGCACTTGAGAACACCGGTACCGCACATACGCCAGTTAGTTGCGTACGTCTGTTAGTCTGTTTTTTTATGATTATTTCTGTGTTTTTTTTTGCTGCCTGTTTTTGCCTCTCTTCGTTTGCTTCACTTTTACAGTACGTACCCTTTGCTCGCTGTACATCTTTTATAATAAGCCAGCACTTGGGCCAGCGCAAGAGCCACTACCCCGGGAGCACTAGATGAAAGTCTTACGTTGTTGTTGTTGTTATTGTTGTTTGGTTCTTTCCGTTTGGTCGCTTCTATACCCTTCTCCTGTCCAACCCACAAACCGCTGGTTCTCACCTGTGTGTGTGTGATTGCTCTCTTTTTGTGAAGGTTACGTGTCAGTTACGAGCAGATGCTTACAGTCGCTGAGCACGGAGAAGGAAGCAGAGAGAAATGGGGTGCAGTGGAGTGAAAAGCTCAGGACTCTGGCAGCGCCAGGACGAACAACAGCCAAACGGTAACCCGTGGTGGCAACGCGCAGGGATCGTAAATGAACAATTCCATGTCTGCTGGGCCGCCGCCTTTTGTTCGGCTATGGCCGTCTGAAGAGAGGTCGTAGAAAGGTGATGCGCTATGGGTTCATAAATGGAAATGAGTAATATTAGGAACTCGGAGGAAAAAAAGCCGTTTCACACAATTCGTCCCATACCGACAGGAGCTGAGACTGCTCATTTCCGAAAGGTTCTTTGTTCGCTCCCTCTACCCCCTTGGTCTGGTGGTCACATCTGGGTGCTTCCAGACTATGCCGCCGGCGATCCAGCTGCCAGTCTGCTGTACTAGAGGTGTATCTTACTCCAAATTCTGACTGGATAGGATGTATTCTTGCTCTTGGTGCCAGGGAGCAATATGGGTAGGAGAGGAAAGTGTTCCCGTGGTGTAAGAGCTATGATATTTTTTTGGGTATCCTCTATTACGATGTTTGCTCTCTGAAGGTAATAGATTTTGGTATAGAGACTTTTGAAGAATATGGGTTTGTAGGATGTATTTTATCTAGAAGTTATCTAGATGCTTGTTTTTGTGGTAATTCATAGAAAAGATTCTGCGAAATCATGCACTCTCTTAAGATGTATTTAAATCTTCAAATATTGTTTCCACTTCAAAAATATACAGCAGCGAGTTACGTCCTGTTTCTAACTCGCTTCCAGCCTCGTTTAGATCAAAATGCCAAATATTGAAGCGATTCTTACGATCCGGCCAAAACACAAACAGCTATAAATTATTGCACAAGCCCATCGCATTAGCATTTGAAACAAGATAAATTTTGATGCACGATCATTTAATACCGCTCCGGAAACATTCGGACAGGGATGGGAAAGGGAAAACCGAAAACAGAAACATTCATTAACAATTCGCTCCCTAATGGCGGTTTATGGACGAAACAAACGTGACAACAAATAGAGGCGGATGCTTATGGGGAGGCGTGTCGTGCACCATTATCTCTACGATTGCATCCATTCAAAAACAACAACACTTTCGGGACTGGAAGCTGGCTGTCGTAACTGGCAGGAAGATGATCCGACCCCGTTTTAACGCTCGAGGACACAGACCTTTCTAGCTCGCGCCGAGAAAGTGGGCTGACTGCCGGCGACAACAAGACAGCAAAACAGAATAATTTGATGTTGCCTGCGTTCTGGCCAGTGCCTGCGCGGGGAAACCGGTATTCACAAGCGCTGTGCCCGGTTGGTTGTGTGTCACGAGGCATTCCCCTTGGTGCACGTGGGCACGTGTTCGTCAAAAACCGCTGCTTTGACACAGATGCAATCAGAAACGGTGTAGAGCACGCATGGGTGTATGTGTGTGTGTGTGTGTGTGTGTGTGTGTGTGTGTGTGTGTGTGTGTGCTCGTCTAGTTCTATTGCTTTTCTATGCGGCTCGATTTGTGACAAACAGACGGAACCGCACTACCGTTTCTACATGCAACGTGTCACTTTGGGAGTTTCACGTGATTGATTTACGCATCACCGGCGACAAGTAGGTGAACCGTTCTAAGGCAGAAAACGAACCGACCAAAGGAAACAACAGCAAAAACAGCAGGCAATAGATTCTTAACCCGCTGCCAGACCTGGAGGGGAGACGGTGACATGTGCCTTCTTCGCCAGAGCATTCGATTTCCAGCTTAATGAGGTCAGAAGAGCTGGCTCTTCATCTTGCGTGGTAAAAATGTAACAAAAAACAAAAAAACACACAGAAACGTACATACACGCAGCAGCTAGGGGTAACTGGAGCTTTACGGTTTTCGGTTTCGTTCCGAGCCGATGGGCAGGGTTTCGTTGCCAAATTTAAAACTTCATGACTTTTTAATGATCCCATCCAGAAACCGCTACACGTTATCGAGTTTTTTGGGTGATTTTTTGTTGTTGCTCGTTGCGGTTTCGAGAGTAGGTTAACGTATGAACTGTTGGAGTTGTCAGTTATGATGTGCCTGTGAGCGTTAAATTAAGCGCAAATTTTGTATGGTTTAAGGTCATACTGTACTTGCATAATGCATTTTGGCCCAATGATGAATTGAATCTAAACAGCGCGATTTAAATGATGATAATTCTCAACAGCGACAAGAGAAAGGTTCAGGTTATGGTGTAGCCGAAGCCAAACTTTTGAAGATCAAATAAATATCATGAAAACTAATATAAAACAAAGCTATAAGCCCGACTACAACGTTTTCAAAGCCGGGCTAAAGCTCAACTAATTACTTCACAATCAATGTGGTGTAGTCCGAGAAACGGTTGAAAAAATACAATGAAAAGAAACTTAGCTCCCCAAGTAACAGCAAACTCGTTCAAGCAACTGTGCGCGGGCTTCGAGGACGTAGTCCACCACCGAACGAACTAATTAGCTAATTACTGGCCTGGTCCTCCCCGATCGTTTATCGTGATTTTAGCGAACACCCGCCCACCTTGGACGACGGTCGGGCGAATGGCATACGAGTGAATGAGCACCACTAGCGACTAACGATTCCAACTATCTAATCGACATCAAAACTCTTCCACACACACAAAAATCATCCCAGCACGAAGGCCCTCGACGATTGCACCGTTTGCACCTTCGCGTTAGGTAAGGAATGGTTTTTAAAATAAAGAAGGAAAAAGGCTCAAACTCAGCGTCTATGGCACCTAAACAACACCAGAGGTCGCACAGTTTAATGCCGAGATCGACGGAAAGCAACTGGGATCGGTCGTGTCATGCCGTCGTGGAACCACACGTTCCTGCAGCTGTGTTGAGCAGTTTAGGCGAGTCGGGTGTTGCGGCGATTTATGGCAAATCGGCACGAATAAACATTTGCCTTTACCGCCAAGCGCAACCCTCTGCACGATGGAGCAAGGATGGCCATCATCAGCGGCGAAGGTGAAAGGAGCGTAACCTGCGTCTGTTTAGCAAAATCTGCTTCTTAGAAACCATAGCGAACTCCGTCTGTTCATTAAATAGCGTTATAAAATGAGTTGGGTGTAAACGTCACCAGAGTGCAGATGCTAACCTGTTTTCCCTTTCAACTCGACCAGAACTCGATGCGTCTTTCAAAGCGAGAAGTTCACACGCTTCCATACACTCCAGTGTAGTCGGTGTGTCCTCAATTGCGGAGGGACATCATTTATCACTCAGCGTGGTGCAACGACACTAGCACGCGATCTGCGCCCGTCCACCCAACCCGAATGACCCAATTGATGGCCCCAGCCGTAACACATCCGAATGCGCTATCAACACAATTTAAGGAAACGCACCGACCAGAAACAACAACTCCTGGCCTCGGACGTCCGCCAGATCAAAGATGATCCCAAACAAGTAGGTTACCGGGCCCCCAGACGGCAGATGCAGATCGCGTCTCTCGCGTCCGTTGATGAAGACATGTTTGTTTAGCATAGTTTGCTGAAGGCTACATCATATCCATGATATTTTCGTATCGATCGAAACCTTTCGGTTGTGCACATCGGATCCAGATGGTGGTTGTGATGGAGTGCTGAACGATCCTTTCGCTGTGCAAACAAACATCGCTCGAACACCCAAGAAGCGCATATCTAGAGCGTTTCCGTTTTTTTGTCGCCATGTGCGGAACGGAACGCTTTTGCGAGGTGATAGGAGCAGTCTGCATGCTTTGCCACCGTGAAAGATCGGGTCGTGTGTGTGTTTTTTTGGGTTGGTTGGAATTTTATGTTTACATTATCAGCATACTGCACCGAAGCGCAGCTCGCAATGGTGCGGGATGGGTGCTTTGGGACATACAATTTGACAACTGATATCGCCAATGGCGAACGGAGCCGTATACAGCTACGACAGTACCAAAAGGAGATAGCTCGACGGGTAGTCCCACAACCATCGGGTGACACATCGGTCCGGACGGACGCTTTCTGGATTCAAGCAAACAGAACGCAAAAAAAGTCAACAGTGCACATGTGTGATGCAGCTTGCTCTGTTGGCCAGCCTGACTTCGCTTTTGAGGACGCCTTGGGTAAAAAAAGGCACACACATGCTAATCACCAGACCACGCAACGGGCGATCTTCAAGATGACATAACAGCGGGAGAACGAGTACGCGCCCATGCCAGACCACTGTGGGAATGGTAAATGTTTGTGATCTTTCATCCCGCTTTTGGGTTCTGCCGGGTTGCTTGACCAACACACCAGAATGCAGATCGTTTTGGGTCATCCGCCCATTAGCATAACCGACCCACTGTGACACACTGACTCGGAATTACCTCAGCACGAGGCAAACAAACTGCGCGACTGCACACCAACCCCCAACCGATCGCTTCCGGAATCATGCTTCGGTGGTCCAGGTTGAACCATGGCGATAAATCGATCATGTAATCGGCAAAACGGTTCCAATTATCCAAACGATTGAGCTGGCTCCTCCTTTTCGGAGTAGTCGCTGCCGGTCGATCGGTTCAGTTCGCTTCTGCTTCGAGTCACGCCGTTCCACGGCGGTGTCGAAATTACGAACTTAACGAAACCGATGAAAAGACGAAAACGGACGGTCATAACACCTCTGAGGCCGAGGCGCAATCGTTTGGACCTGGTTGATCTTCGCCCAATTGCCAGGCTGCGGTACATGCAAGAGGTGTCGTTAGTCGGGCGAACCGTTTTAGAAAGATCACGGAATGATAGAGACCTACGCGCTCACAACTAGGTCGTACCTCGGGTACGCTCGGCGTCTTTGCATGCTGTGGTGCAATAGCTGATTGAAGGTGTCACTTGATACCGCGCCGAAGATGCATCGAATGCAACAGCTGTACAGCGCAAACACGCCACTCGGTGAAAGTTTGCCAATCGGTCTATCGGCGGGTTGAGCCGTGGTGCAGCAGGAGGGAACCGAAAGCATGTCTTTAGCTTCCTTATTACCGAGGAGTATGTTCGCCAACTACCTTGGCCGTGATAGTATGCACACACATACGGGGAACCTGTTTGGCTGCCAGCGGATCAGTGAAGCACGACGCGGAACTTTGCGCCAGGTCCAGGTTGGCAGGCAAGCCGTTTTCGTAACCTTTTTTCCCCGTAAGGGCACGTTGTTCCACGTGGCTGACGCGAAGGCATGGCGAGGTGAGGTGAAAATAAAATTTTGAACAAATTATATCTAACGGCCCAAAACGGCGCGGTGTGGCGCCAAACGGCTCTCTTGATTGCCGGAAAGGGTGGAGGCGAGCCTCTAATCCGGACGGTTCACTTTCCTTGAGAGGGTCAAGTTTTTTTGGTGTACTGTCTCTCTTTGAAAAGTGGCCCCTAAAACGATCGAACGTGCGGCTTTTTGGAGAGCAGAGGTGGCCGGTTTGTGTGGTCTGATAGCGAAAGTGTATGCGATTGCATAAGACAGTTTAAGGTGGCCTCCAATCCCCGCCCCGGTAAAAGGTCCACTCGCATCACTGTTGTGCATCATTTATTGTAGCGCTTCCCTGTCCAGCGCGGCCGATTGGTGGAAATCATAAAACAAACGCAAGGAATTATGGGCACCAAATCGATCGGAGTGAATTTCGAGCTGATTTGGCTGAAGTAATATTATTGCTCTGCCGGTGGCCTTCCAGCCGACCCATGCCTGCGAGAAGGTTAAAGTTCGAGCTGCTTCTAACAGTGTGTGTGCGCGTCTGTTTTGGTTGTTGTTTCTCCCCCTTCCAATCGATTAGTGAAAAATCATTGTGTGACGGTGGCGTGGCGCCTAGAAGTACGCGCTGGAAGGACTCCTGCATCGACCGACCGATAAAGCGACCTGCCAGTACCTGCAAACATCCCCCCTCCCCCTTCACTCTACAACTCAACCAGTCCGAATTGAAGGTCACACCGTGCCTTGGGGAAGATCCTGGTGGAGAAATCCTTTTACACGTCTCCTGCCTCTTTCGACAATCGCACGATTGTGCGGTGCGGGTTTGCCTACCATTCGGGCGCCGCTTTGCGTTCAGCAGGAGCCGCTCACAGACAGGCAACCTTTGACCTTTTCCTGGCACACATTCGCAAACGAACTTTCTGTTCGAGTTTTATATGTGTGTGTCGGGATGATGGCACACACCCACACACATTCACAGAGCACAACATGCTTAATATGAAGCACAATGTGTACCGAACTTGCAGTGTTAAATGATAATTTGTGGCACATTTTTCATGATCTCTTGCTTTGTTCGCGTCCCTTGTTTTAATTTACCATTCCATCGGAGGGTTTGGTGGCGCATGCCAACCATTGGTTTTGTAACGGAACGGCGAAGGTGGTGGAGGTGGTACCCCACATGCAAACTTATTCCTTTGCCACTAATAACAATTCACAACTCGTGCTCTCAACTGGTCGTGGAGTAAAAAAAAAAAAAAACAATTATGATTTATTGTTTTTGGAAAAGTTTCAGCCCACCGACATCGTCATTTCCGGTGTGGGAGTGCTTTATTTACATAGAACCAAGCTGACATTTTTAACTGTTCCACACACACACATATTCTCTCTCTCTCTCTCTCTCTCTCTCTCTCTCTCTCTCTCTTACTCTCTCATTGTGATAAGCTATTGGGGAAAGTATTCTTTCATTTTGGTTTGATTGGCGTTTTTTTGCGCCTTCGCTCTCTCCCTCATGGCTCAACATGGAATGGACATTCTTTTCCAGCACATGAATTCACCAAGGACACTGACACACCGGTTTGCAGCTGGCCAGAAGTCATCCAGAAGCAATGGCGCCCGCAACGGGAAGGTTAAAGGTCATACCGTTTGGCACCAATTAAAGCCGAGAACTTTGTTATTTGATGAGCTAAAGGTTAGCGCATGGTGGGGAGGAAAAGAAGAAAACAAAGGGCACACAAACACAATCTGCTCCAACCAAACGTTGGCCTTTTGCTGTTTCCGCGCTGTGCGCGGATTTCGATTACCATCCATCAATCCCGACGACGTACCGCTTCGTTCTGTGGCGTGGGTTGGACGGAATTGATTATTCTATTTTTGGCGCCAAATCACGGATTTTGGCTTTTTTCCTTCTTCGTTTTTGGTGGCAAAACAAAACGGAGAGAAGAATGATGGTCCGTTTCAAAACGGTGATGGATGCGTGAGTTCTCCTTCCACAGCGTACGCTCGCACAAATAAAGTCTTCGGTTGTTCGCGGTTGTACACTCCCGATGCAGGACACTTTTATGTGTGGCATCATTACATCGTCCCGCTTTACGAGCGATGAGGATTGTGCATGCGTTTATGTTTTGCGCTAAACAACAACAAAAAAAGAAAACAAAAACAAAAAAAGGAAACAAACGCGCATAAATGTGTACCCCGGGAACGGTGACGCTAGGCAGCAGCACGAGCGTCACAGAAGGCAAGAGCCTGTCAGTGGGCTGCATTAAAACCCACCGCCCACGGAGCGCAAATCAATATCCGGCCAATGCGGCAGTATTGGTGGGGGCAGGGGGGAATGAGATGAGTATCATTAAACGGTACGATAGGATGTGGCATGATTTAATGAAGATATTAGATAACACGTACCTCGGCCATTCGTGAAACGGCGCCTAAAGCTATGCAAATGACGCAGCAAATAAATCATTTTAAAAGCGTCTCCATCATCGCCAACTGTTTCAATTAGACGACCCAGTCCATTGGGAGTGTTTTGGTGTTTTAGATTGAGAGAGGGGAAAAAAACATAACATTCAGAACGCGATGCGTCTCGCGGTGCCATGTTGTTTATTATTTCGAACCAATTTAATGGCCGCCCTGGGAGTGCATTGACGTTTGCTAAGCGTCTAATCATTGGGATTGTTTCTCTCCCCCCCCCCCCCACTCCCGCATTTCCGTGCAGCGGTAAAGCCATGCTTGGATAGGCCACAATTACAAGCACGCGATTGCCTCCCCATCCCCGTGCGCGATTGCGTGCGTTTTGGTAAAGAAAATTGCACTTACATCAAAGTTCCACTCGGAAGCGATGGTCGGTTGCACCGGCGGTGTCGCGGTTTTTTTTTTCTTCGTTTGTTAGAGGATCCAGTGGGCTTAGGGTTGTATTTGCTAGACGGTAGACTAGGGCCGTGCCACCCTTGTTGCTGCCGGCGGGCGCTTCAATGGTCGAACTTTCGTACGCTCAAGTTGATTGCATGATCGACCGCTGCACATGACTTACCCGGTGCCCGGACGGTCGCTAGCGGAACGGCGGTAGCCTACACGTTGGGTTAAGCTGCAAAAAAAAAAGCAACAGAACAAACAGAAAAGTAAGCAAGCGATAAAGAGAGACAGAGAGCGGGGAAAAAAAAATGGAAACATGTAACAAACAACTGCATCATGAGAATCGGTTTTGTCGAGACGAGAAACGGAAATTGTTTTTCCCGTCCATATTGAACGAGCCAAATCGGTATCGAAGTTGGTTCCGGCGAAGCCTAACCGCATGGCAGTCAAGAACCAGGCACGCGAATGGTCATTTTAGTGGAGGGTTGGGAAAAACTTTTCATTACCCCCTTTCCCAGAAAAAAAAGGAAAAGCTATCATTCACAACGGGGGGAGGAGGATACTTTTTTACTTTGTGACGAGTAAAGAGCGAAGACTGGTTGGAAAACTTCTACGTTCATTCGTAAAAGGGCCATTGCTTTCGGAATTCCAGCGTTGCAGATTTGTTGCCGTACACTTTTCTGCACTTGCTTGCTGTCCTCTCCTCCTCCTCCCTTTTCCTGCCAAGTGACAATAATTCAACACCACCCCTTGCTTCTCGTCTCGTACCAGCACCAAACGGGGGGCAACCAATAATAAATAGCACTTTCAGG
>AXCO02013686.1:0-12106 GCA_000473525.2 Anopheles melas
TTTTATACTGGTATGTGATACTGTTATATAACATATCCGTTCTTAATTCAACATCCAACAGTATTGATGTGACAGTTACACAAGTTAAATTTAACTACACCTAAATTAACGCGTTGACCCGCCAAAAGCGCACGTTCTCCTGGAAAAAAAAAATCTTCCACAAAAACTCGCTTCGTTACACCGGGTTCTGCTCTACCATAAATCTGTTCTGGGAGCCAAATTTTCCCAGAAATCATCAGCACCCGCCGACAGCCAACGGTCCACCATCACCCGCCCGCCAACACGCCGACACCCGCTGACTACAAACGCCAAACCACCGAGTGCACTAAACGAAGTGCTGCAAGTAATGATGATTAAAATTAGTAGAATAAAAATCTAATTCATTATGTTTACCTGGAACTTGTGTCGTACGGCTCGCACTCCGACGCCTAAGCCTGTTCCGAAGCGCTCGTTATGGTGACGTGGTGGTGATACGTACGTAAAGTACCAGGACACGAACCAGTGCTTAGAAATGGCTGAAATGGGGAAACCAGAAGAAAAAAAAATTAAGCAATCTTGCCACAAAACCTTACCCAACCAGCTGTGAGATATACTTTGTGGGTGTATGTGTGCACGTCTCGTTCTACGTTAGAGAGAAGTAAGTCGCGTACGGCGGCAAGGGCTACGGAACGCCGTTGATGTTAAATTGTACATTAAATATGCAAATAACCCCAAAGCTGCGAACGGAGCCTGAGTGTCAGAGAACCAATGCCAGAGAACTGGAGCCCTTCTGTAAACGACGTGCCAAACGACGGTAAGCTGGTAAAGAAATGTGGAGATGTAATATGTGTGCGCACGTGTGGCGACACAAGCGTGATGGAAAATCGACCCACCCGCTCGGAGGATGCTTCTCACACTTCTCGCTATGTTTTTGTATCATTTTTGCAAAAAGTTCCTAAATATACCCCTTGCATATCCCTTCCCCGTTCCCACATGTTCGCATTTTGGTCGTTCTCTCACGTGACTCATTAACGCGTGAGAATTATGTGTATTTATGCAGTGCGACTGGCAAGAAAATTATGGCAATTATCGTAAGGCGATTGTGGCAACAAACACACACACACACTCTGAAAGGAGACGCCTGGCAGGCCTGGTCCATTCCGGAGACACCAAACCTCAATGGAGACACCCAATGGTGGGTGGGTTTGTTAGTTTCGCAGGACCGTAAGGCCCCATCATCATCATCCGTAATCACCGTAAACGGGTATTAAATTGTACTCCACCAAACCCAACTCCCCTTGCTTGCTTGCTGCTTCGCTTATCAGAACACGTCCCTTTGCCACTAAACACAATTAAAATACGTGTTAAGGAACGTGTTCTAAATCAATTAGGGAAGGGCGAGAAAAATACCACGAAACCTCCTCACTTTCAAAATCAATTAAACTCAATGAGTTGTCGAAAGCGCCTTGAACACTTGGCTGATTGAAACAGAAAGCGAACGGAGCAGAAATTCTTGGTTAGCACCATTTGGCATTTGCCATTTGCAAAACTGCTGGTTGTGGTCGGTGTAATCATGTCTTGGATTTTTTTTACTCTCCAACCCCTGCCATACCTCTTTGCTGCCATATGCACAAACAAACGCTTGACAGTGTGCTAATTAATTTTCTGCCTTCCACACCACACTCGCGCGTTGTGACGGTTGTGCGCGAACGAAAACAGAAAAACCCTGAAGCAAAACTTACGTTGGCGAAATGGTTCGAAAATTAACAGAAAACTTAACGATCGGTCGAAACAAAAACGTCAACAATCAAGTAGTGTATTGATGGTTGTGCAAAACACAGCCTGATACGATAAGGCTCTTGAGATTGTTGCGCCACTGGCAGCGTCTTGGCTGCGATCGAGCTGCTGATCGGGCGTCCCATCGCAAACCAACGCAAGAGAAGAGGAGCGGAAGCATGGAGATGACGGTACCGTAAGAGCCTTCATTTCATTTTTCTGCTCCAATAGAGAGACCCTGTTAGGTGCGGGCTCTTAGCCACCCATTTCCGCCATTTTTCGTCGCTGCCGATTGATTCTGCTCGTTGAACCGAGAATAATGAGATTTCTATCCGGTTTGCCATTTACAGCACCGTGGCCCATCACCCCATCCATACATCCCGAGGCCTTTCAAGCTGAAATTGGAATGGAATTGAACTGTAAAGTGGCCCCGGCCTCTTCCAGCTTATCCGAACGCAACACACACACACACACGCACACACAAACACTCGCTTGTTGTTGGTGCTGATGGTTCGAAGTGCGTCCGGCGAAAGGGCTGATAACGATACAACCCACCCACAATAGGAAATAAGCGTTGGAAGGGAGAAAATATGATGGCAGACACCCACATCCATCTATCAGCAGGGACTTTTTGTTCGTGATGATGCACCAAAGTGGCTCCATCGTCGTGGTAATGATTGGCAATGGCGTTGGAATGAAATGGACCAGCTTGGTCTCTAGTTTCATCATCGACCTGACACAAAAAAAAGTGGGAAGAAAACCGACACTCCCCACTCACCACGCGTTTTCAGAGCTTACTATTGTTGTGAACTAAGTGTATGTGTACGGTGTGCCTGCGGAAGGAAGCTTCAAAGGGGGTTGAAAGAAAACGTTTAGACTATGCCTTGTTGAAGGGCTGCAAGTAAATCCAATCGAATGGGACCGCAGCAAAAATACAATAGTACTATGGTTAATGCTCATTACTCGAATTGTTCCTTTTATGCACCGACAAATTACATTCTTCGTCGAATGGATCTCATTCTTCTTTAAAGATGCGTCCTCTAGAGTATGTCACTCCTTGTCTTTTGCTAATGGCATCGATAGCTGTTTTCAGTGGTTTGTGGTTTTGTATGTGGTTAAGACTTCGTTCATGTGCAATTGTATGAGCTCAGCTAGCTCTTTTAGTGAGAGAAAATCAAATGTGTCATTAAATTTTCGTGGTTTACACCTTTAGAATTCTTTTGTTAGTGTACACATACTTTTGGCAATCATTTTGATATTGAAAAGTCATATACATATTATTATTTTATATCTGCTCTTCAATTATCTAAGTGTAATATGTTACTGTCATATTTACTTTACAGATTCGAATATAGTAGATGATAAAGCATCATTTTGTACTTTTGCATCACTTCTTGAAATCTGTGAAATTTTAGGAGCTAAAGTACTCAATTACTTCTACAATCAATGTAAATTTTGAATTCATTTGTTTCGCTTTTCAATGTTATGAAATTTTCAGGCACAGGCATGGAAGCTCTGTCAGTTGGATCATGTTTAATGAAACACGAAGTCCGTTCGTTTAGTTTGGGCTTTCGGGCACGATCATTTCGTTTATAAGTATAAGTGTATTACGTGAAATAAACTATCTACTAATATCTCTAATTTTTAAATGTCTTTAATCATCTAATTAATTACTCTAACCGAACATGGAGTCATAAATTTACCGCTTCGTTTATACAACTATTCAGTATTTAAAACGCTTATTTAACTTATGATAGATTTACTGCATAGTTTACCTAGTGCTCTGAGTTTTCTGTTCTATCGGCTAAAGTGCTCATTTCGATTAATTCGAGTAGTTTATGTCCTTATGATATTGGTTATGGCGGTCATGTGTTGAAGAGTATGTAGCAATAACTATATTCAAGATGATTAACTCAGTGGAAATAAGTAACTGTACTGTTACTGCTGAAACTCTAATCAATGCAACATAAATTACACTTACATACTTTACTTAAATGTGCTTGTTATACGCTACTCAGTTATTAGCTCACTTTAGTTCAAATTTTAGATTTCTCATTCTTGTTTTGAATGTTAAGAGCTAATACGTTTTTCAATTAAATTTTACCTGCATCAATTTTTCCCTGCTGGAGGAAATAAGCTCCAAACACTTCAGCATCGCTATGTTAAACTACTAGCTCATAATTACCGCCAACCTCGTTCGATCATAGCACTCCATGCATAATGTAACACATAAAAAGCTCACCCATTTGCACAAAGTGCAATCTTTTCGCTAAAACTCTTGTTTTTTGTTTCATTTCTTCAAGTCACCTCATCGTTACCGTACGACTACGTAGCTAACCGAGTTAAAATTTCCATTCAAATACCGCCCTCCCGTGGCAAAACTGCTTGAATGCATCTCAAATTTATGACCCAAACCTCCCGTTTTCAAATTTTACGGTGTGGCAAAACTTTTCGCGTCACACTTACCCAAAAACCGTCGGGCAAAACCTCTTCATTCTACTGCTCAGGAACCTTGATTCGGGAAGAAAGGGAGAGGAAAAGTTACGCGCCAAGCGCTCCGTAGACTATCTTTGCGCAAGGAGCAACAAAAGATGTAATTTTCAGCCTTTCGCTGAAGAAGGATTGGTCGGGACCGTTCCTGGTTCTTGAAGCCATCAAGCAGATAATAAACCCCCCTAGGCCCTGGTGCCGCTTGCCACTTGTGCCAGATTGTGCCAGCCCTCGCCCCTACACTGCATGCGCCAAACTGTCAGGCGACTTTTCAACGCCATCTTACGCGAAGGGGTAAGTGCTATTGTGCGCGTTCCAATTACAAAGTACAGCAAATCGGAATCTAGCTAAAGAGCTCTCGGTCCTCCGTGTACCGGCATCGGGTGTACGAAGGGCAGAAGATGGTACGCAATTTCTACGCTCACACTACACGCCATGGCGGAGAAGCACTTAGCAGAAGAACGCTATTTTACAGCTGCCCTATCACCTTCGAAACCAATTCTACCGGTAGAAGCAACTTGCCGCTTATCAACACACCGCCAGAACGTACCGGTTGCCAGAGGAAAGTATGGGCAAGGTACTACGCTTCGAGCGTCATCAACGCATCGTCACTATTACTGGAGCTTTTTTTTTTAAGACACGTTAAAAATGACGCTGGGGGTTGTCTATCTGCTAAGGCACATTAACGTGCTGTTGTTTATTTAGGTGTTACTTTTTCACACCACCGACTTTTCGACACCTCTTTACAAAGCTGCTTAAGGGCACTTTTCTTCCGACGAATTCCATCTATTGTTCCTGGTTCTGCCTGAATAGGAACGGAAGTCCCGTATCAAACTGTCAGTAACAACAAATGTAAATGAAAATTCGGCAAAATTGATTTTAAAGTGTGATTGAATTTCATCACAAAAATACTGTTGATTGTTGCTAACTTGATGTGAACATTCCTATAGTCATACGAACTCTTGAAACCGAGAAATATAATTTCAAATTAAATGATGTATAATGTCCAAGAATGTCACTCGGACCACTGATGGAAAAGACTACAACGATACAGAACCTCGCAATGTGATTTGGGCCACTAAACTGGACTACACTCGGACCACTTCGGATGGATGGATTTAACGAAATGCCTGGATTCCAAACGATACAGACCCCCGCAATGCAATTTGGAATATTGAACTGGAATACACAACCTCGAAACCCGAATGATGTAGACCTTCGCCACGCTTATAGGACCAAAAATCATGGACTGGATTGATCAAAACCAAACCGTCCGAGTACACCCGAGATAAGGTGCCCTTCCATGGCTCAGAGAAGGAAATGTCTCCGTGCCAATATGGATTGTAGCGCCATGAACTACCTTTGTATTTTCTACTCTTAAGCAATACGGCCTACAGCTACAGACATTGGAAGGTAGACTTATTACATCAATTATCAATTAGCCCTGGAACAAGCGAAAGTTATAAAGGGTTTACACCAATGAACCGCACTATCCGTTGCAAGATACTACATAATTCTTTATACTACTAGGTTTAAACTACATAATTCTTCTTCTTCTTTGACACAACAACCGTGGTCGGTCTAGGCCTGGCTATACCGCTAGTTGGACTTGTGGCTTTCAGTGTTAAATTGGTTACCCAAAGTAGAATCATCATTTCTACGTATGGGGGCACGGTCCATTCGGGTCTTGAACACATGACAGGCATGTTTTTAAGTCTCACTAGTTGACGACTGTACCACGAGACCGGCGCAACATAATTCGTTAATCTAAAACTGCAATAATCTTCCTCCTAGAGGTTGTGTGGTACTGATAAGGCATTTGATATGAATTTTCTTTATCTTCTGTTTTCTAAATTTTCGGAAAACAATATTACTTTTATAAAATAGAATGTTAATAATATTTTTGTAAAGACACTGAACTCAGTCTTACACACACAAAAAAATGTAAATAAAATAGCATCAGTTTTCACATCATTGTATGCGCTGTACTCCAAGAGATCAATTCCATTTAGCGAAAAAAATCCGCTTCAAATAAAACGCTTCTGTTTATTTTTATTTTTGCTTCGTCAGAAAATGTGTTTTTCATTGTCTCTTAACAGCATCATTCATGAGGGGTCTCGCACGATCGGGTTACCATCAAGAACCGTACCCATAACCAACCGTGAACCTAGCTCGGGAAACCATTTTTCAGCAGCCAAGAGATTTAGCAACCGTTTTGTTGTGCTGTGTTCCTTTTTCCACGAAGCAATATGACCCAAGATAGCCCCGCCACAAGCTTTACCCTATTCATCTTCCCCCCGTTTCCATCGCTTCAATTCCGCCCGGTGCCCGTCCCCGTGAAGGTGGCGTCGAGATAAGTAATTGCACTAATTTATAAGAAATTTACACCAGCCACAGCACAACATACAAAGTGCCGTTTTATGCTCGTGAATAACGTTTCCACCCTTCCCGGAGACGAGTGTAATGCTCTGTTGTCGCTCCGGAAGTACCCATCAATTCCAACGAACGCACCAGTCCAGTCCAGTTGATGATTCCTATCGATACCGTCCGATCTGGACGTCCCTTCAGCGAGAGGCGGGCAGATCTGTTTTATATCCGTCCTGGGTTTTTGTTTGTTTTGCTGCAATCGTTTGGATAATCTAAAATTCAAATAACACATCGTGTACCTCTTCCTGCCAAACCAAACCATTCCCGTACACAAGAAGCATACTGATACGGCCTCAGATAGCGGTTTCTTTCCTTCCGTTTTTTTACGTGACCGGTCAACGCCAAAACCTTGCAGGATGCTGGACTTCGTGGGAAGAAAAATCATGGCGAGAGGGTGACATAGATACCGACACAAACATACATATGTTTTTTTTTGTTCTCAGACATACGCGTTCATTCCATTAACGGTCAAGGGGTTGGGAGAAAAATGGCGTAATAAAGCAAGCATTATCACACTCTGCTTGTGAGGCGTAGCCAACGCGCGGGCATCTTCCCGGAATGGTACGAATGATTCCGCCATGCACACGTGTGGTAAAGCATTTCATTACACATAAATTACAAGCGCTGCCAAAGGTTCATTGCTTTGCCAACTCATCCTTTAACTCCCGGTTACCGTGCAGTGATAAAACCTGAAAGTAGATAATGTTTTCAGCACTTAATGCCAAGCTCCGGAGCAGCAGCGTCCGGTTTAAATCGTGTAAAATACGTTTGAATTGTTTTTAAAATGAAGCACAGCATTGCTGAAAACATTCATTAATTTAATTTTTTATTTCATCTTCATGTGCACAAACGTACCGCACTAAAACTCTGTCTTTAAATATTTCTTCATTCTTGTTTAGTTATTCAACTAACAGCAAAATGGTGCAGAAATCATCAATGATCATTGAAGGGACACTTCCTCCGGACCATCCTCCAGTGCTCCAATGCAAACGTTATACCATGGAGTGTTCAATAAAACTGAGATAAAAGCAGAGCACCATAAAGCACTGTCCTGTTTGCACGCTAACCAAGTACACGATGCCCGCACCGTTCCGCCACAGACATCCACAACAAGGCTGGTAGTGCATGTGAGCATCCACTGCATAACACGACCCTTGCCACTGATGTGTACATCGCACCGGCTCCGCATGAATGATTCCTTTGATGGTACTACGGGATCGAACAAGCGATCCCGCCCGCCGGATGTGATCTAACCAACCCTTCCTTCGCTGGAGAAAGGAGGAGTCTTTTCAGTGGGCAAAGCTTCCTATACCGGTCTCCGTGGACGATGTGGACCCATACCAGGGGGCGCTTTGTATCATGGCGCTGCTTCGCACCCAGATCCTGCTGGACATGACCATATGCGACGGCTCCTGAAATGCATGCAACCATAAATACACCACCCCACCGAGCGGACAATATAAACGCGCAGGATAATATAAACAATGACCTGCCACGTAAGTGGGATGAAAGTTATCTGGGAGCATAAAATATCCACCACATCCGTGTGCCCGGGCTATGGTGAAGGGCTATTTTTGCCAGAGCTCTTCTTTTACTGCCCACGTCGTTCGCTCCATCTCTCCAGGGTTCCGTATGCATCAATCCAGCAGGGCAGCAACAACAATCTAGGTTACGCGCATCTAGAGAGGGGGCCCCCAGGTTGCTTAGGTACCGAAAGCCGACAAAGAATGATGGCAATGGTACTCATTTCTTGTTATCCTCCTTTGCCGTGTGTGTGTGTGTGTGTGTGTGTGTGTGTGTGTGTGTACTTACTTCTCCGTTCACCCATCACGGCACTGTTGGCTGCTTCGTTCGTGATGTGCATTGGTCAAATTACTTTTTTGCTTCAATTTTTTCCCTCCCTTCGTCTTAGCAAGTCTGAGGCAAGCGATGGTGTTCTAGGGTTTTTACTTTTTTTTTTTTATTTTTTCGGTAGGGGTAAATAAGCGTTCCTAGAAGTAGGATAAGAAACTGTGTAGCCAAAAAACTTACCAACCTACGAACGCAAAGTACAATACCATTTGGGGCGAACCATTTCAGCGCGTGCCCCAACTATGCGCGTCTGCTTGCTTAATGATTAATCACGGTTCACAGACGATGGGCAGCAGGTGGATGATTTAGGCTTTCGTGCCTACGACTAAAACTTTCTTTTCAGCCTGTTACTAGGAAGGAAAGATTCTTCCTTACTTATATACTCCCGAGAGGATTATGGTTGAAGCTGTGATGCTGTTGCGGTAGGAATGAAATTGACGCTGTCATTTGAAGATGGATCAGAATGTTTTCCTCTGGCGATGAAGAACACATTTTAACATGACAGCTTAAATTCAAAGCATAGAGTTTTATCACTGTCCCTTAGTGTGGAATACAAGTTTTAGTATTTTGCGTAGCATTTCATTGAGATATATAACTATCTACAGCAATTGTTAGATTAATGTTAGTAGTATTTATGAAAAAATAGTACATTTCATTTTTTGCGATTCAAACAACCCAGCTGTACATACGATGTTAGTAACAAAGTAAATGAAAAGCTTGTGATAAAAAATAGCGAACATAAAGTAAATATTCCGCAGTCTCAGGGCAACAGTCTATTGCACTGTAAAATGCATGAGTTTTGTTCTTAAAAATCTTCCTTTTGCTCTGAGCATTGCGCTAGCCTTAGACATGTCAAACATACGGGCTGCGGGCCACATGCGGCCCGCGAAGGCTTGAATTCAATGATCCAGATATATAACTCAACCAACTCAAAATTCTAACACTACTAAAACACATGGTACACGCCATCTTCGCGGATACCTTCCCAAACAAGCTACAAAGTGTAATTTACTTTACACTTCATTGATCGAACTATAGAGATTGAATGTTGAAACCTTTTCCCTCATTAGATAAACATGTGTTCTTATAATCTACGATCTTATTTTCTAATTCATTCAAATAACTGCCAAAGTTCTTCGCTGGCTGGAACATTTGTACTACAAATAGAATTGTTTAAAATGAAAGTCATTGGGGTCACACAACAGGAAACAGGAAACAGGTTCCTTGGTTATCGTCACTAAAATTGCTTTGGAATACATTCACCACCATTTCAAAAGCCTAAGCATAATTGAGGTTCAATTGAGGAGCTCTTTTTTTGTAGAAAATACTATTTTTTAATTTATATGTACATACGTATGAGTTGTTAATTTGTCATAAACAAAACAATCGGTTTTAAACGTATCGTAACCACAATGAAATCATTTATTTTTGTATTATCAAACTAAAAATGCCTACACAGATGATATTTTAAAAATGATTTACTCTACTACTCTTTAGATAAGAACAAATGGAGTAAAACATAAATCAATTTATCAATTTTATCTTATTTGCCATGTTACGTTTAAGTGTTTTCCACAAAGTCACTATTTCTGCCCAAAAATCAAGCAAGAAAAATTACCACTCAAAGGTAACGCTACGCTTCACCGAGATCTGCCTTACCGAGGACACTAAAAGAAGGCAATATTTCTATCGCCCGCACCTGAGCTTTCCCAAGATAAAACAAATAGCCGGAAACACGACTGGCTAGACCCGTGGTTGTAACATTACACCAATATGTTCACCTCCATCATTCCCCACACTATCCAGTCTGCTTTTCTCGGTATGCGCTTTTCTTTTGCAATTTGTAATCACCTCTACCCGGTGCGCTTTAATCGCCACTCGATACTATTCCGTGTAGATTGTATTTCAAAAACTTTTTGAACCTGCAGGAGTACCATAAAATTCACGTGGTGATGAATGCAAAGTCAGTATCAGTTTCGTAACGGCTTTTAACATTCTCCATCGTACGCTATAAGGAAAGAGAGAATCAAATAGAGTTCAAGAAAGTGGAACAGAGGCCTTTGGATTCAGCTATCTTTGCCGAAATTGCCAACCGAAGCGTATTCCAATTGCACAATTCGATTGCAGAATCGTGGATCCGTGTATCCTTTCCCATCCATTCAATCTAGCTTCCAGATCTCTCTGCAAGCTACGTTTGCCGAAGGGAAGGAAGGATTTACGATAATGTTATAATCAAAATCTATATATTATACTCCCCATCGCTACCCCCATCGCTACGCAGCGACCGCCTAAGCTGGAAGGAATTTTTGCACAAGATTTCACTAGGATTGAATAGCTGTAGAGCAGAAAAAAAAAGAAATGCTTCCCTTCCCCATAGCCCATATTAAATCCAACGGGAAAAGCAGTCTGCCCAGCTGCTTTCAAGAGTGAAGCAACCATTTATCTGCAAGTCCGAATACCGTCCGCCCGTTAGTCGTTTTTATCCAGCTCACGAAACACAGCTCTCCGGGCCGCTTCCGAACATTCCGAACGACATAAAGTGAAAGAAATCAAAATCAGCCCTGGGCGGGAGGAAAAGGGGAAGAAAACACTTCTGCCCCCGTCGCGAAAGGGCTCCCTTGTGAATGTTTGCTAATAAAAATGGCCCTTCCAAACGGAGAACCATCACACCCCGATAAGGCGAATCGGGCTGCTGCACCGTACGGCCAGAGAAAGGATACAACACTGGAAATACATCTACACACAAGCACATTACGAGGGTGAAATCAAACACGAAGCCATACGTTTGGTGAGCAAACGAGCTGAAGCCAACATTTTTCTACCCTACCCCTTTTCACGTCCCCACGCACCTCACACGTACCTCACGTACGATAAAGCGGGCCCAATCCTCCGTCCCAGCAAAGCCCACGGTCAATGAAAAGCGCTGGGAAAAGAAAGCGCGAAAGGCTACCGATGGAAAAGATGAAGGATTACGTTCCACTAATTTAAAGGCCAACACCCGGGGAATAAAATGGACGCCCGAGTGTGTGGACCGGATGCCACCAACGGTATGTGTGAGTGTGTGCGGTTCGAGACTGGTGATAATGGATTTTCGACACTGTCAACCGCACTCTCGGCCACTATCGCGACCTGTGCATCCCTTCGGCAGGACGAAACAAAGCGAGAGAGAGAAAAGGGACATGCAATTTATAACGGATTTGTATCGTGACACAGATAATTTATGACGACGACCCCTTGACCGTAGCCCTCCCGTCTCGCAAAGTACCCCTTTGCCCAAGGGCCTTTTTCGATGTCGTTCGCCCGGTACAAATATGATTTTTATCTCACATAATACAGTGGATGGCGTGCCCCATTTCCACCCATCCAGTGTGTGTGTGTGTGTGTGTGTGTGGATGATAATAATAATGGTGATGATCGTGTGTGTTTTTGTGTTGGTTGCAAGTGGAAGACAGTAACACGGTACACTGTTACTCCCCGATTCGTACTTCGGTTGGCAGATTGAACGCTTTCCAGCTTCAATCTCGCTCCAAATGCTAGCTTTAGAGCTGTAAAAAATGACTTTAATTCACCGATCATAATTTTC
>AXCO02013693.1:0-10030 GCA_000473525.2 Anopheles melas
GTTGTTCTCGTTGCCGGACTGCGGACGACTGGGACTATCGAATTCCCTCGACCGGGGCTAGAAAGAGTGCCGCTTGCACGCCACTCCACAAATGGCACCCCCCCCCCCTCCCCCTACGGAAGGGCATGGGTGTCTCTAGTCCCACGCCGCATTAATGCACGATTATACACGCCGGGGCTGGGAGACTCGAGGTTTTCAGCACCTGGGGAAGGCTTGAGTGTGAGCGTGCCATTATGCAACGCACAGGTAGCATACGCCACATAAACAAAGGCCTTTGGTAGTGCGTGCGATGCGTCGTTTATCAAAAAAAAAGAACATGTAATAAATCTGTAGGTGGAATTATTTTAAACAGTAACGCACACATTCTAAAATAAGACACTCCCTTTTAAATGGTTGTCATTAAGACTACCGACGTAAGACTTTGAGCGTTTCATTTTTTGTTTTTGTTTTGTACTATATCAACCCTTTTAAATCGCTAAATAAATAAATAAAAGTTTTTAGTAAGTCAGCAAACATTGTAGCACATCTAACACGCAAATACGTAAGTAATAAGTAACCGCAAAGAGAACCAAAGGAATATTAATTTTCATTTATTACCTACGCTGACATAAGGACCCACCAGTTTAAGTATATTAATAACCGATAATTGAACGCTTTGTTACAAAAATTGATCCCTTTACTATGAAAAATACAAATATATGGGAATTCTTTTAAAGCAATACTCATATTAAACAAACTCTTTTTTTTAACGCCTGAATGTATGCAAAGTGCATTAAAACTAATGCTTTTAACGCTAGTACTACTAAGCGTTTTAAGCGTTTTTGACACAATTGCTTAAATTGTATAAAACAAATATTTCAATAAGCCAAATTTTGGATTAATATATTTGAAATAAAAAATAAAGCCAAATTTCAATATTGTCATCTCAAGCCATACTAATATTTTGAACTAGCTAGTTGATTTTTTACGCTACCATTCAAAAATATCGGTCCAATTAGTTCTTATGTTAATGCAAAATTGCCTTCTTTTACATATATTAACACTAGATTCATTTAACGATCAAATTGGGTTTTGTATTTGAATTTTAAAAGAAATTATGATTGGAAATAAATTTGCATCATTTAAAGCCGGTTATTTTATCCCTAAATGTATGCAAAAGGAATACAAAATCTGACAGCTTTAATCACTTTGAGCAATCACAGCACTTGTTTAAATTTCGTGCGAGTTGTTTTCAAAACACAAAGAATTAAACTTAAAAAATCTCAAATAAACTCAAACACATGAGCCACCCAAGCACACTCGCAACATTTCCCAAACCGCTAAACAAAACTATTAAACTGATAGTTGACTTTGGGCCGCCGCCCTCTGAACTGAATGGTCTGAATCGGTTCGGACGTAACACAGAATCATTACCGAGGGGTTTTGCGGTTTTTTCGTCCCCAAACCTGTCCTCCTACTAATCGCACTGAATCCTCTTTAATTATGTTCCCTCGATGGTGGGCAAAAACTCTAGCAGCAAACTAGCAGCAACCGGAACGGACAGTGCATGCGTGGGTGAAAAGTGATCTCATTAGTTTGAGCATCCACCATTTAGAAGCGATCCAAACATCGCCCCTCACCCAAAAGCCCCCATTGCGATGGCTTGTACCCATTTGTAACATGTGGAAACCCATCATGGTGCCACACTCGCTGCGGCTATGACTGTTGCGGTTTTTGGCTGATTTTGAAACAGGTTTCCACCACACCGATGCCGATGCCGATTGCATTGATCCGGGATATCTGGTTTAGAGCCGGTAGAGTGGGTTCGCTTTTGGAGCCGCTTTTTTATGATTCACGCTAAAAAGTGCAGGACACTCACACAGAGATTCGCTCGTACCGAGGTATAAGCTCTCCCATCCAAACAATAACAATTTACCACTTTTGGTGCAGCTCAAAAGGAAGGGTTGGTGCCACTCTCGGGCTTTGCTGGTGCGGCATGATGTTGACTGTAGAGGACATTCGAGATAAACGGGTGTGTGTGTGTGTGTGTTGGGAAAATTCGATTATTCAACGGGTAACGTGGAAAGTGATCATCACCATTCTCGCCAGCACCAGCAGCATCATCTCGAGAGCGACGACAGCAGAAGATAATAAGCAGCGAGCAACTCCCATCCAATCGACGAGTATCGCACGCTCATGAAATAGTGAGTTTCATTTTTCAACCCACCCCCATGTCTTTCCTACTTGTTCTACTTGTTTGATGATGATGGCCCTTTCGGGGGTACCTCCTCTTGTTATTGTTTGACCCGGTGGGGATGAGATTTTCGCGCGGTTTATCCATCGATACCATTGGTCTAAACTGCTTTGCAAAAACTCCCTATCCACAAAACAAGACAGGGATGCTACTTTCACAGAGTACGTGTACCCACGCTTGAAGTTCTGATCGCAAGCGAAAACACAGAAGCGCCGGGAGAGCGCTAAAACCCAGCAAAAAGCCACCACACACCACACACCGGACGGCGACAATCTAATTTTCGGTCGGTTGGCTAGAAGCTGCCAGCCAACAATAACAGCAGAAAAAAAGGTGCGAATTGCGAAACTATACAGCTGACGGAAAAAGCTGCCCGACGTCAGGGGGAGGCCTTGCATTGCTCGCACGGGGGACGACTGCAAAAGGCACACGGCTCACACCAGGCGGCGGCAGCGGAGAGAGGTTAATCTCGGGTAATAAAATTATCATCATCATAAACATCCAATACGTATGATGTGATTATCCTGGTTATTTACTGCCGCACGTTACACCCGCAATCAACTTGAAATTGGGGATGCAGGTTGCCTGTGTCCTTGCGAGCGCTCTAATCGCCACTGCTCCCAGGGCGTGCAAATAGTAGCTGCATCGCTTTTGTCGATAAATGCACGGGGCGGGATGTTAGGGAAAGCAAAAGCCCTTTGTGAGGTTTTGGGGTTGAAACTTTGTCGTTCGAAAATGGTGTACAGTGGGGCCAGTGTGCCAGATGGGTTTTGGCTAGCTGCTGCCCACTGCATGAGCGCACATTTTGCTTCGGTTACGGCTGCAATACGGCTAGACGACAGGTGAAGGGAGATACATTTCGGAACTAAATAGAATAACTGATTTCAGCTTGCTAATTATTGATTGAGCATTATTTTGCTTCACAGGGTGAAAATATAGTTACATTTGTTATTACTTTTAAGCTGTTGCCACTTTAAAATTGAAATGCCGCCTAAATGTATGCAAAAATCGAAACAGAATTACACTTTTAGATATACTTTAATCTGTTAATACTGAAAAAGGTTTTTTTTATATTCAGTGACCTACTAACGAGTCTTTAAAATTGTCTTTAAGTAATTGAGCGCCAAAATGTATGCAAACACCGTAACAAAAGTAACGCTTTTAAAATTACTTCGAATCTGAAAGATCATTTCAGCTGATCTTAGCCCCGAATGGCGTTACATTGCCGCAAAAAATGTCAATCAATCGATCGCAATGCTCACCAATCGATCGGCGCACTGCAAATCCAAACGTTATCTGTTGCACACAAATCCGTTGAAAATTATATCCGAGATTAATACAAACAAAGCAAAACACACACACACACACACGCGTACAGACAAACAAACTCCGATTCGGAGTACGATTTCGCCCGGAGCTCGGAGTAAAATCGGAGTAAATTTTGTGCTACCCAGCACTCATCACTCTCGCCCCCCCCCCCCCTCCCTGCTGCTCGCTCCTGTGCCTGTTCCGAAACCCGGCAGAGGTTTCAGTATCAAATATGCTAATAAGTGCCACGGAATGTCAATAAAGGTTGATTATAAAACCGCTCTCGCAAATTACAGTTATCTTTTGCGCACCACGCCCCCCTCCGTAGCCCCCGCAGGGCCCCGTGGGTAAGGGGAATAAATAGCAGCGACAGAGCAGCACGCCCGGGTATTGATTTACATCTCATTTCACGGGCACGGACACGGACGAAGGACACGACCGAGGCCGCGTCAGCCGACGCGTCAGCGAATCGGTCGGGCGCGCGCGCGCGCCTGCTCGACATCCCAAACCTTTTTATTTGCTTAATCAAATTGCTACCTTTCCTCTTTCGCTTCGCGCGCTTGATGCGTTTGCCAGTGCTAGTGGCGGGGCCGGAAGTAACTCATCAAAATGGGAGCTTGACGAAAGCAGGGAAAAAAGGTACGCGGAAGAAGTGAGTTAAAAAAAACGGAAAAAAGGGAAAAAGGATACAACCTTCCAAACCAAATATGAAATACACAAAAAAAAGCAAGCAAGGATACATATTTTTATTTTGCGCAGGAAGAGAGGGATATAAAGGAGAAAAAAGAAACTGCTTCATGATACTAATTTGTTTTCCCAGACATTCCGCTTTACCGGCTGGGATGAGTTTTGAATGCAAGCAGCAAAGGAGGCTTCCTTTACTTTCCTAGCAAAACTTTCCTTCCCGGGTTCGCTGTTCTCATGCAAGGGGCGCATCGGTTGTGCTGTATTTGTTTCTAGCCGTTCCTGCTTGACGGATTTCAAGCACTTTTTTAACAGTATTAACTCTGTGTGTTTGGAAACGTTTCTATTTACCTTTACTTTATGTTACAAATTGAAATTAAAATACAGTATAGGCAAAGCTGCTGCTCAACGGAAGAGTCTTCAGCATGAAAGGATGGCAAGCAAGCCTTACTGAAAACTTCCAACAACCTTCTCCAGACCTGCAGCGGTACCGACTTTTCCTCCCGATGTTAGAAAAATAAATAAATAAACTCGCTGACACAGAAACTCAATCGCTTCCTACCAGAATCCTGTCGCCTCCCACCCGCACTTCACTGGTTCCGCATCCAAATAAAACAAAACGTCCCCATTTCACCCTCTCTGCTCTTGCTCTCAAGCATAAACTTCCAAAGAATGACGACACACTGCTTCCTCTGGATCTTTAAATCTCGAAAATGAACCATTTCCGCCCGATTTCCTTTTCCCATGCCGCTGCTCTAGTGAGCGATTAGTGTGAAGCGCGCCTCGAACGCGGTAAAAGACAACCGCAGCGTTCGTGTCGTAATGGCATGTAGACGACACAACCACACACACACACACACACATACACAGCGGACGAGGGCAACAAGATGTTAGTAAACGAACAAGATGAAAGTGATGCTTGATTGTGGCCTCAGGCCATCCCAATCGTTTTTCGATGAGGTTCCACACAACCCACAAACACTCATATGAGGTTGTGAGAGAGAGGGAGAGAGAGATAGGGAGAGATAGAGAGAGGGAGAGAGAGATAGGGAGAGATAGAGCGAGAGAGAGAGAGAGAGAGAGGCAGAACAAATCCTTTCCAAAATGGCTATAAATGGGAGCTTTTGTCGTATGTTGGACATGTTCCAGGACATGGAGCAGTGGCTTTTTTGTTTTGTTTTTGTCTTTGGGGTATGTGTTTTGATCTTCCAACATGATGTCGTGTGTGTGTGTGTGTAATGTCATTTTCCCCCCTCTCTGTACAATGATGTCCATTCCATACCAGCAATCAGCGGAAGTAGGTTGGACAAACCAATGCCTCCTCCTTTGACAAAGGTCTCAATATCTGTCAACATCTTGGTGGGGAGCAAGAGAGGTTAAGCTGTGTCCTAGTTCTTTTGCACTACCTTGCCAGGTTCCAGTTCCTGCCCTATCCTCGGGCGGTGTGAATGCCACTTGCGCGCTGAACATTTCGCCACTCCCCATCCGCCCGGAGGAGCATTTCAGATTTGTTTATTTATGTAAACGGCTCGGGCGGAAACCAAATGCCGGATAGCTCATTTCCTGACCTTCCTGGCGGCTTTTCGCGACACCACCACCGGGGGGAGGGGAGGACAGGGGCCAAGTGGGGATGTGATAAGACGTTCCTTCGGGCGTGTTGAACGCAATCGTCTTGAACGGTTGAACGATCCGCGGCGATACTATCTTCACAATCACGCGCAATCCAAAACGAAACGGAACTAAGGCCACACAGTTTTAAAACCACACACACACACGCACACACACACAGAAGTACATCCTTACAAACGACTGGATGAAAGCGTTTTACATGCAAATTGGTTATTCATTTGCATGCATATAAGACAGCGGCCGGCGAGCGTTCGCACACGTTAGCATCAGTAATTTGGAATCAAGATCAACTAGCGCCCTAGGATGTGCCTAGGATGTGGATGTGTCGACCGTAGGCAGGCGCTCGAGCTGGTTTAGCCAAATTGTTGGGCCAGGAATCGGCCAGGGGTGCGTTTGGAAATTGGCCGCAGTTGCTGGAGTGTAAGTGTACGAGAGATGACGCACGGAGGAATGCCTGCAGGGCACACACTGTGTGTCTGCTGTGTATAACGTCAGCTGGTTGGTGTTAGGGACCTTCGATATCCTTTCAGGAAGGCTCACGCGTATCCAGCGCCATCCAGTCTCAAGGAGGAACTCTTCTTTCACAAGGAAGCTTCTTTTATAAAGCTAGGGCATGGTGTTTAGTTATCGTTCGCTATATAACGCTGAGAAGTGGGAAGGCTTTTTGTGGGATTATTCATCAAGGCTTCTGTGAAAGAAAGTGTTTATTTTACCTCAAAGCATCAAAATACGAATGATTTGAACGATAAACAACGAGCAAATCAGGGGGGAAGTTTATGTGCTAACTTTGCTCAGATGTCCAACTTTATTACTATTCTCACATTCAGACCTTTTCTATTTCCAGCCAACGCGTTAACATTTTAGCCTGTCACTGGAGCAGTGCTCATCATCCAGGTTGTATCCCAGGTTAATAGTAACGCTCCGCGATATTTAATTTCAGTATTTGTGTTTGAGCCGGTCTCGTAGTACAGTCGTCAGCTTGTACGACTTAACAACATGCCCGTCATGGGTTCAATCCCCAAATGGACCGTGCCGCCATACGCAGGACTGACTATCCTGCTCTTGGGGGAAATCAATTAGTCACTGAAAGCCAAGCCCACAAGTGGGTACAGGCAGGCCTTGACCGACATCGGTTGTTGAGCCAAAGAAGAAGAAGATTTGTGTATAAAATCACTTCAAAATTGGTTCGTTTTATCTTGGTTTGCTTGAAATGAGTAATAATTATTTTGTACATTTTAAAATATCGATTCTGACAAGTTTTATCCTTTATTGACAACATGTTTTTGCTTTAGTAAACAAATCAACCCTTCATGAGCTCACCTGATCGAGCCTGCGACGCAGTCGGCGTTTGTTGACATATTTTTCGGACTGAATAATACTGAGCCTCGTTTTGGGGTGTGGTTTTGTATGGAGAGTGTTGACATGGTTTCACTCACCAACTGTCAAACTTCATATAAAACAGCTGGCTAGTATCGTAAAAGCTCCCACTATTATTATTCCTATAAATTATAGCATTTATAGTTTTGAATGCAGCGAACATTTTCCAATCACATTTATTTACCTTAACAACACCTTGAAGGTCGTAAAGTTTTGAAACTCAATTACCATTGTATTAGATTGTTGTTTTAGTTTCCACAATAAAATAAAATACGGACGAAATTCTCTTTCATACTCCGTGATACCTTAATTGTATCTTAAGCTTTTTTTGTGTTTGAAATTATTGCAAGATACAGAAAAAACAGGTACTATTTCTCCATTAAATCAACCTCTTCCTTCTTAGGAGAAAAACCGTTTCCACCAGCGTAGGAAAAAGCTCGTGGTGGTAATGATTGAAACTTTCGCGGACATAGTGTTCCGCTGAAGGTGAGCGAGCAAAACTTCCGCCAAATGCTGGATGAAATAAAGCTCGCAGCAACGGCCAAAAAAACCCATAACCGAAACTTTCTTCTACTGGTCAGGAGAAAAAAAGCGAAACGAAAAACAAAGCAACGAACATACTTAAACGCACCCCGCAGTAGTACGGTTAGTTTATAAAACGTTCAAGAGTACGGCCAGGGCCATCCCTTTTGTTGTCTATCCTCCATTCCCGAAGGTCGAAACCCTTCAACCAGAAGGACGAGAGATGGGGAGAGAGAAAGAGAGAGCGAGAGAGAGAAAGAGAGAGAGAGAGAGAGAGAGAGAGAGAGAGAGAGAGAGAGAGAGAGAGAGAGAGGGGGGGGGGGCAGCAGCAAAGAAAATCAGAATAAAATACACCCACTGGGTGTCTTTTGCACGGTTTCGTATAATTTTCCTTTCGCATTGCCTTTTTCCCCCCTACCACCGTCCCGGCATTGTTTCAATCGCACGGGAAAACTTTCCCGTACAGCAATCCCAACACCCACGGAAGGTGAAGGATTGGAAAATGAGCACAAAAATGACACCAAAAAGGACAGTGTGAAGGAAAAGTTTTTCCCTTGCTTTCCACGCTACTTCCACGGCGGAAAATAGACGAGGAAAAATGGCAACTTGTCTTCCCATACCCTGTGTGTTTACCACAGCACCGCAACACTCATCGGAAAAGCGATGCCGTACGGTTGTTGCGGAAAGAGCACGTTCCGACCGGGAAAGTGTTGTTCAAATCCTTCGACCAGAGCCGTTAAGAAACGGTGCAGAGAGCCTGCCGAAATAAACCCCCTCCGAAAGAAGGCAGGCGCCCGGGTGAAACTTTCCGATGTCACCCCATCACCATCGTCAAGCGGCATAAGGCGCGAGTTTTCCGACCGCGCGCGCTCGCTTGCTTGCAAAACTTGTTTCCACCACACACACACACACACACTTCCACCACCTCAATGGAGGTGAAAACAAAGCGACAACGAAAGGAAGGTAAAAAAATCGTGGAAACTATTCTCCTGCAACAAAACGGGCAACTTCTTTTCGGGGCCAAATGAAAGCCGGCAAGTCCGGCGACAGATGGAAAAGATCTGTAGCCGTAACAACAAGCGGGACGACCGACGGGGCAAAACAGGGGGAGGGAGACGTGTAACAGCTGTGGCTGTAAGGACTGTAAGCAGCAGGGCCAGGCAATTCGGGTTTCATGTTCACGCTTACCGGCGAAACCGGCGCCACACACTACGGACGAAAAGTTTGCAACTAAAGTCGGCAGAAAAAATGGTGTGCTCGCGAGAATGTTCAAGGGAAAACGGTCATCTCTCTTGTTACGGAGGAGGGGGGGGGGGACTCCATTCGAAGCGGGTCAAAACATGGTGGAAGGATGTAATTAACGGTTGTCACACCTCCGTAGCGATTGCGACGGCATGATTATTTGGTGACCGTTAGAAATTATTTCCTCGAATGGACGACCTCCGGGCCATTCGAAGGCAACATATCATTAGACGGTACGGTCACCAGGCCAGTGAATAGCCCGAAAACAGCTGCTGTGGTGTTAGCAGAATTCCGCCCAATGGTTGTTTGCATGGGGTATTTAGGTCAGAACAGGGCATGCTCAACGTTGGACTCAATGATGTAACTGAGGTTGGAACGTAAGGGCTATTTGGGTATTTAATCGGATTTTGCATTCTTTACTTCTTCCTTACTTTATGTACGTTTGCATGATCTTATAACATGTATAACATTTGTACGTGAAAAATAGTGATACTTTTTAAGATCAGATTCTTTTCGAAAGCAATACAATTCTCTGATTACTTGTTTACTTCATGTATTAAGTTGCTATTAAAAAAATCTAAGTACCGCATTGCTTCGAATGACGGACACTTAAGACATTTTTGGCGTGGGATATTTTCGGACCAATTCTGATTAAAAAGTTAATTGGCCATAACTCTGTATAACTTATTTATTTGTATAACGGCCATAACTTTGTATAATTTTATTCGAAACATTGAAAAAACTCACGAAACTGCAACGACATTTTGACTCAAATTCCGGACAGCCACGAAATTTCGCCAATAATCTTCACTGTACACACACAAGCACTACACCTTTTTTTTACTTATTTCAAGGTACGGACACCCAGTCCAGAGGATCAGTGTCCTGCTAGACGGTCTTATTGAGAAATTTGGCCGTTTCTCAGAATTTTTTGGTCCAATTATATTGATATCCAATCGGAAAATACCAATAAATTATGGGAATGAACCAAAAATCTATAGGATACGATCCAAAATTCGTGGGAACGCACCAAAAAAT